>JAPYZJ010000189.1:0-61023 GCA_030522765.1 Ophioninae sp. B BG-2022a
CGCATATAGTGTAGAGCGGAACGACAGCGCGACAGAGCGACAGACAGAAACTTTAAACGCGATTATCTCGAAACTACATTTTCAAAAACTGCTCGTGTTCTAGCTCCAAAAGTTATCGACCGATTTCCATGAAATTTTGGGAGATCACACTCAGTAATATTATCGGAAGGATATACCTGAAGTTTAAAAGGTAGCGTGTACATAAATACCTTTTCAGGGGTCAAGTATGTCGAAAAAATGTTCGAAAATTCGAACTTTAGAGTAAAAGCCCTCCCATATTTTCAATTTTGCACTTTGTCATCATTTTTTAGGTATATCCTTCCCCTTAATATGTCACTAAACGAATGACACTTGTTAAATCTTTTTCTGATCAACAGCAAAAGAGTGACAACTGCAGCACTTTTCGATGTCACGGAAAATGGGCGTCCGAAGACCCTTAATAACGACGGTATTTTGTGTATCATCGTAAAAAAAAATCTTTCTAAACTTGAATTCTTCAATAAAATTATGTAAAAATTTGAAAATGATTAGATAATTTCATTCCCTTTAAAAAAATTCTCGAAAACATACCTATTTTTCACGCTTCAAAAGGGATTTCTGGCTTTAATCCACTCAAAATCAAGCTTCTACGTTTGCCGATCGTCGCCAATACTTTACGACACCTAACGGAACTGGGAAGTGGTGGGAGGACCTGGGGTAAAGTAGCGAAAAAGGAATTTGCAGAGACGAAAGTTCACCGAGAAAGCCATGATGGAAAATTTGTCGACAATGGTACGAAGGCTGAAGGAAAAAGGATGGCTGCTTAATTGGAAACAGGAGCTATAAGGTTAAGAACCCGGGAAAGCATAACGAGAAGCCTAAGTTGATGGGGTACTTGTTTCATCAAGTGAATGTGGAGAGTTTCGAGAACATGCTATGGCTACTTTACACTACTGTATCAATTTGTTCATGAAGACGTATACAGCGAGATGAAGAAAAAATATCCTACACTCTCCGCGGACCCGTTAACTTTCAGAGTCTGACAAGTTCACTACTTTCACTTTTGTGCGTTGATTAATAATTAAAAATGCAGCTGCCCCTTGACGATACAAAAGCGGAGTAAAAAGTTAACGAGATTAGATGTAAGACAATTTCTCATGTTTATTGAGCAGTTCAGATTTTTTTAGGATCACAAAAAAACAGATACTTTTTGCAGCAGCTACATGAGATGTCCTACTAGTTACATCATGACACTGATTTCTTATTAGTTCAGTTTTTTTTCCATCCCACTACGTTTTTTTTTACCCCAATTTGTCTTTTTGATCAATAAGGGTTTTTCTGTGGACCTTTGCAGCCTTTGCTACAAAACTGACTGATTGACAAGAATAAAAACAAACGCAAACAATACAAAATACAAAATAAAAAATAAAAAAAAAGTAAAAAAAAGTAACTGCCAAAAATTGTTTCAGGGATCGTCTCAAAATATCAAAAATAAGGACTGTGCAAGATTTCAGCTCGATCGAAGGGTGGAACTTTTCGGAAGTATACCCTTCTTTCAACCGAGCCACTAATAGGTTTCAAGTAAGTTCGAATTTCCAGAATGGTGAAAAACCAGGGTTTTTTCAGTTCTAGGATGATCTCAGAAAGCACCTGATTCTCAATCTTAGCCAAAAGAGAGTCTTGAAAAATCGATACAATCCTACCACCGGTTTCCTGAAGGGCGAAACTTACTTTCTTTTTTCTTATTGAATTCGTTTGATCCTCTTGACGTTCTGACCCTTCGTCTATCATTATCTCATTGATCCTATATCATCAAGAACGAATTTTAATTCTCAACTATGAAACAGTAACGTCAAAAGTTTAGTCCCGAATAGAGGGGATCTGATAAAGTATCTCGAGGGATGAGCGTTCGAATGTATAGTGATACGATCAACGTTATCCGGATTCTTGGCGTGTCTCTGAACTTTTAAGCTTCCAGCCATGATATAGCGTCACGTGGGTTGAGAGCGTTAGGGAGGGGGAGGATGGCGCCGGAGAGGGGGAAAGCACGATAAAGAACGAGCGGAAAACAGCCGGAGGGTTGCGTAAGAGGGAGAGAAAAAAAATTAAGTGCTAGCCCGTGAAGGAATAAGATCAAGTGAGAATAAAAAAGGGATCTGGAGAAAAAGACGACCAGGATGAGGACGGAGCTCGCCCTCGACGGTAATTCGATTTTTACTGCTCGAGAAAAGACCAGAAGCGCCCTTCCATAAAGAGAGTGGGGACTTTTGCTGCCCCTTAAATACATGCGGACCCACACGACACGCGTATATATATGCACATACGAAACTACCGTTTCATTGCAGACCCGAGCATCCATAGTGAATTTTTCGCGCCGTGTTTCATCCAGTCCTCCATCCTCATATGAGACTCACTGATGGTACTTCACAGTGTCCGTTTCACGAGTATATTAAAAAATCCTTAATACGATTGCACACTTGACATTCTTGAATGACGCGTCACCTGCCATTTCAAAGGTTGAGGTTAAGGGGTCGCTTGGGAAATTGAAAAAAGTTCGTCGCTTGAAACAACTCTAATTGGAGAGTTAGATATGGTGTAGAAATTCAAATTTGGTCGTAAATTTATTATTACGATAGAACGTCCAGATTGACTTGAAATTTGATATACATTTTTTAGTGATAGTAGTTTATGCTTAATTGGTGTTTTTCCTCTTAATAATTGTTTTTAGTAATCGTTGATATTGATGATTTCATTCTTCGGCGAAAAATTAAAAAAAATAATGGCTGAAATATAATAATAAATAAACAAACGATCAAGCCATAATCATGATTATCTATTTTATGAAAAAAAAAATTATTTCTTTTTGTTTCAGACGAACCGAATGGCAAGAATCCAGTAGTGCTTTGAACTTTTCATGTTCAAAGATCCTTCAGGAGATTGTTTGAGATATTTGTATCATCCGAGACTTATTTCTTCAAAATTAATTTTTCAAAAATCTCTGCTTGTGCCGTTTGCAACACTGTCATGTTTGCACAGCTTAATATTTCTTCCGCTTGATGTTCGCATAAATTTGTTATCCAAAGCCTTAATCATTTCATACCGGGGAACCTTCTTTTCTACGATGTCTAGAGTAAGCCCAATAAGTGATCAATCCGTTACTATATTTTTTTATTTCGCGGACTTTATTTCTAGACAAAGACTAAAAAAGAAAAATCGGTCTGTTTCCATAAGCTTAATGTAATCCGTTTACAAAATTGTTCGAATTTCGGATTTTTATCTAAAAAAAACAGTTTTGCGAATCGCACCAAAATTCCACAAAATGATAAGTAAATATGTTATACACTTTCCACGAACATTTCAATTCTGGGGTACCATTTTGTCTTCTTATCAAAACAGTCGTAACAAGTAATAATATTGAAAGTAGCTGCGCGTAGATAGAAACGACAGAAGGATATTCTACATGAACTACAGTGTCTCTTTGAATAAACTTCCTCGCCGAACAATTAGTTAGTATAAAAGGCTTGAGAGGGAGATTTCAGAAATTCCCAGACAGCTATGAAACTAGAAGTTATAGTTCAGTGGTTCGAAATTCTTTTTTCTTCGTACATTATTTGATACATTATCAATTACCTAATTATCGCTGGTCTGTGTTACAAACTAAGCCACTGGCACTTCATGTACTGTCCATTAGGGACAAAGCTTCTACGTCCCCTTACCATTTTGCTATCGCATGATCCTCTTTGCCAGTCTTTCAGGTATTGCCCTGTTTTCTATTATGGCATATCGAAAATCTATACCCATTATATTTTCCATGGAGCAAAATCATTGAGTTCGGATTTACAAGCCTTTTAATGATTGCTCACATAGTTGATAGCTCTTTATAGAAACATTAAAAATCATCGATTAAGTAAACTCTCGAAGGGTGGTAACAAAGAAAATTGTAATTTTCCGTTGGCTTATGCAGCAAGAGTTTGGGATGTAATTTTAATTTCCCGTTGGCTGATGCAGCAAGAGTTTGGGTTGTAATTTTAATTTCCCGTTGGCGTATAAAACCAGAGTTTGGAATGTAGATGAAGAACAATAGGGGAGGGAAGAGGCAGAGGGAGAACAGTACCGCTTAGCTACCCCCATACTCTTATAGAAGGGTGGTTTCGTTACTCGTTTGACACAGGATCTCCGTAGCTATCCCTTGTCTCCTCCGCACTTGACTGCATCTAAGGTACCACCAACTTGTTCCGTGTAATATGCGCTCCTCAACACACGCAAGCTGATCCTTTCTCCATGTTCAGGTTCACACGGGTCATGTATTTGATATGAAAACACATTGAAACGCTGACTTCATATATGTTCGTTCCTTTTAACCCGGCAATTCGCCCCACATAGTCCTTTTCTCATGGCACCTTCCTTCCCTACCTCGTATTTTCCTCTATGGCACTAGCGAACTCAACACTCACTCCTCGGGTTACTGAAGTGCGTGGATATTACTCATACTCTCGTATCACTGTGTTGTATCGTAACCCGAGACCTAACGCGTTATCTGGTAAAAGTTGTGAAACCTGAACACGGTCATTTTTCGTTCGTCATTATCGAGGGCCACTTTTGAGAGGAGACGTTTCCGCGAGGTATAAAAGGTGACGGATCGATGCCGTTTCGGCGTATTAGATTCCAAGCGTTACTTATCCAGGTCCCTTTGGACGATAGTCTGGACAGACGTTACAATTTTATTTGCACCAATAATCTAACATTGGTCGGGCCCAACAATATTTTGTCGGATGTTGGCAGGTAGACCTAAGATAGCCAATACCAACAATGGTCGGTCCGCAAATGGCCAAATAACACCAATAATAATAATCGGCACAACTATGGTTGACCAATGTCCGACAGTGAGTAACCTTCTAACACAGATGACAATTTGGTCAGCGGATTGGTCACGGCAAACAAATAACAATAATAGTAATGGCCTGACCACGACGGCTAACCAAAAATAATAATAATGGTCCGCTCGCGTGCTGCCAACTAATAATAATTAAAATAATAATTATCGGATCACGCGCCTCCACATAATAATAATAATAATAATAATAATAGTCGACCCGACCACAGCCAGCCTATGAACAAGCAAGCCGCTATAGTTGGTAGGCTGGCCACGGCCATGCAATGATAACGATAATAACGGTCAGTTCGACACGACGGCTGATCAATATTTGTCGGTTGGCTCCTACCAAATTCAAACTTTATACAAAATTATTACTTCCTTTTGACTGTGATGTCTTCCAAGTTTGTTTTTCACTTTTTTCGTGGTTCGTTTAGACCTGTACAGACGCGCGTCCATCAAACCACGCCCTGATTGTAATTAACGCTATACGTCGGTGAAGCGGGAAAGGATGACTGGACGCAACGCCGAGTGGCACTGAAAATCTTCATGTTCATCCAATACCATGGAAAACACTGATTACTTTCACAGTGCCTCTTGAATGTGCCTCCGACAGAGGTATTTCACATTTTCCCCAAGCTTCCAGCAGTTTTCCTCGAGGTTTATCCAAGAGCCGCGCGTGTTGAACATTGGACAAAGAGGATTGAGGCAATGAACGGAAGAGAGAAAGACAGAGAGGGACGAGGGAATGTAAATGAGAAAAAACTCCCGGAATTTCGATCTAGCCAGGCTCGTACGATTGCACGAAAAACGCATCGGTTCGTCGTTCAAGAATTATCGATCAACGTTACTACGTTCCTAATGAAAAAAACGATAACGTTTGTGCGAGGGTTGATCGACCAATGACAGAAATAAAGGAATATCCGAATACTTCTGAACTTCCTTCTTTCAAAGATTTCGGTTTGTTGTTCGAAAGGAGGCTAAAAATATCGTCGGAAAATCTACTTCTCGCCCAACCACCCCTTAAGCTGAAAATGCCTCGGAGAAGGCTGGAAGGCTCTTTCCTTCCTTTGTTCTTTAATATTCAGTTCACGCTCGTGCCATACTTCATACGGTGTATATACGGGCACCATCGCAAGGTTTTATATACCTGACGTTGGATACAGCCCTACGGGTTCTTCCCTCGCGATTCTTCGGTTGGCTTTTGTGGTCGGTTTCGAACACACATTCTCCAGCCCTCACTGTGCGTTATCGGGGCTGGATAAAGCGGACAGTACATAGGTAGGTATTCGTAAGTACGATCCCGTGCGTGAAACAGTTCATCATACTTCTTTTAGGGTAGTCTACAGACACCACCCTTTATTATTACACCGTGTTCAACAACCGCGAAACCCTGAATTTCAGTAGGGTTGCTTATTTATGATAGGCGATTATAGTAAATATCAGCCGGATAATGTGAAAGATAGCAATCAGTTTAACACTAATAAAGAAAATCCTTCGTAGAGATCGATCGATATTTTCTCGTGGAATATTTTCACTGTCCATCAAAGGACTGAGATCAAAGGATTCGTAGAGAAATTTCCTTCGCACGCGGATAGAAATTGCTTTCACCACAATCCTGATGTCCTCGAATGGATTTTCGACTTTTTTCGTTGTTCCTTTTTTTTTTCTTTCTTCTTTTTGTTTCTCGAGGCAAACATCGATTCATTTTTTCTTTGCCCCTTGTGATCTCTTGAAGAGAAAATCTGACTCGACGACCCCGATTAGACTCGGATCTTGGCTTTGAGTACTTCAAGCTCGGCGCTCTCTGGACAGAGTCTCCAAGAGCTTATTTCGTGTCTCGTAGGGTTGAGAGTTCTTCCTCCGGTGAAAGAGGAATTGTTCGAGGGTAGCGGCCCAGTACACAAGGGACAAAGGGTTCCTGGTTGAGACTCGTGACTCCTTTCACCGACGACCGGTTAACCATCACCCCTCACTATGATTCGAGGTACCAGAGGGAGGAAAGATTTCCAGTCAGCTGTCCCGCTGTTGAGGAAAATAATAATTTGAACAGAGCGACGCGCCCCGAATACCCGTAATTGGATGCCCCCGCTCGTCGACGATCGTTTTACTTTTCCTTCGTCTTCTTCTATACCACTTGAAAAGCATGACGAATTATTATAACTCACTTTTTTCTTAATCCTCAAGTTAAATTGAAAACCTTTCTCAATGAGAGAGCACCCATACCCGAGTTGATCTTGGTGAAATCACCGATTCAATTTGTATGGAGAAATTTTCAATTTTTATTAAACCTGTCATTACTAGCTTTTCCAGTATGCCAATTTTTGATTCAATTAGTGGAATACTTTCGTCTTAATTCCTTGCTAAATGCTTTCTGGTTAATTAAAATTATTCATTTGTAACAAGCGGTCTGACATTTTTTTATTAAAGCTTAAAATACGAATAGTAATTTCATAAAGTAGTGTCTATCGATATCTTTCATTTGGAGGCTGAAATTAAGCTGGTTATAAATTCCTACAAGCCATAACGAATTATTGTATCCTACTTTTTTTTATTCTCCAGTCAAATCAATGCCCTTGTTCGACAAAAGAGCGAGCCTGAAGGGTAGTATTCAATCATCGTACAATAGGCATTCATGCACTTCGTCAGCTTTTATTTATGATGGAACACAACATCTTCACGTGCATTGACGTCATAGAAGAATCTATTGAAATACCTATATCCTCCTCGCCGAGCTACTCGAGATAATATATATGATCCGGTCTTCAATATCAGTGCCGGATTTGAATACAGTGATCTGAATCCGACCAAATGAGGCGTTAAAATTTTGACACCCTCTGATCAGTAAGCCTGTCGCTGATTAATAATAAGGTAATCCTGATAATATCCTAATTCTAAACGTAAAATGTTGAAACCAACGAGCAGCTTAAATAAATCGATCTTATACTCTCAATTTCAAAAGTACATCTTGAAAGTATCATTTATCAATTTCCTAAAGATTCCACCGTTATTTAACCCTCTATGGTCACACTACCTAAAAATAATGTGCTGATCACTCGAGTCAAAATGACGCCAACAATGTTTGGGTTTGTTTGGGTTGCCGGGGACGTTCCGAATGGCACATCAAAATTCACGATATTAGTTTGAACCTTTTTGAAAAAGAATATCATGGGAAATATAACTCATATTCATTCTAGATTAAAGTTGCGCCTGGGGTCATTTGGACCCCAGTGACCACGGAGGGTTGAGGGGATAGACGTTTTCAAGTGAAACGAATTCAAGCAATATAAAAGTGGCAAACACAACTGCCATCTTTCTCAAAACAACATTGTTGAGCCCCCTCCCGCCCCCTTAGTCAGATTTCATGAGATTTAGTGTAACAAAAATCCCCCCATCTCCCATTCCTTTTTGCATAAATGGATGGCCCCTTTGCATCTTTTATTAATCTTACGTTACTGTCATACCTGATATTTTGTATATGCTCATTTTTATTTTAATTCATGAAATTTATTCCTTTTACCTCACAATTGTTTTGTTATAAATTACATCGATTGGGTTTTATGGAAAGAAATGTAACTTCTCATTAGGTTTTGAAATGATTTCACTAAAGCAAATACTAATACCATTTTACTTTGTAAAATAATGACTTTGGATACATTTATTGTTTTTAAGATAAAATAACGGCTGGTCGATAATCTTCGAACAATATTTTTTAAAATATTACGAACAACAACAATATTCAAAAAATCGTAATTTCTGGAATCCGGTTTATAGGGACTTCTCGTTGTTTTATTTGCTGTACCAAGCCCTCGGGTGTAGACGTGATAACTCTAGTCGTTCTTTGTATGCAGTACATTTCATACGCCAGACATTTACACACATTGACGAATACGAGAGTCACTCACAGATGCAAGCTTAGTCGGATGGGTCACCAAGAGGGTTTCCATCGTTGGGACGACTTCAGACGATTTGCCTAAAGACAAGACACACCCACCAACGAAGTTCCAACCAGGTTTGTCTCATCCATAGTTGTGCGTTAAGGGGGTTAAAAGAGGTCAGACGTTTCCACTTAACGATTCCCGTATCTATAGCCGTAATCCCTAGCTCTTCAGATTTTCTATTCCATTCTCATCTTCCGTAGCTTTCGCCTTAACACTTTCTCCCATGTAAGTTGCTGCAGGCACATATCACAAATTCGCCATTGCCATTCAGCGAGAGTACTCGTTCTGCCATTTCTCGTCTGTGTTCCAATTCTCAGTGTTTCCAATTTTCCAACTTAGTTTCGCTACCCCAATCGAGTATCGTTTTCTCCTCTTGCCTCTCTCTCTACCTATCCCTTCTGCCACTCGTGTTCGTAGCCTCCATTCGGCTCCTTGATTAATCTGTTTCATTATCCACGCAGCGAGCTCCCGATGCAATCAGCAAAGCCCAGTAGCTTTTTGCTATTAGCATTTAGGGTTTCACTAGCATATGCAGCCCGCCTACGTGTAGTGTTCAACATCTTCAATTAAGGACCAACCTCGGTATAATTCGAGCTCGCATACTACAGTCACTTGATAATCTCATTGGCTGATACACCGAAGTATAATCAGCCAATAAAGCTTTCAAATAACTTTTCTCATACTGAAATAAAGACTTTAATGATGAAGTACCTCTACTTAGGGTTTGGATCACGAGAATCTTGGTTCATATCACGAGAGTCGACGAAAAGGACACACGCAAATCGCTCATTGTAACGGAGAGTGAAGACCGCAGTTTGATCAACAAGCCTTCATGGTGAACCACACTTTGGGTATAATCAATTTATTCAATTCTCCTAGCCTGGGAACATTGTCAACAACGACGTGTGTACACGTTCTTTCGAGCGTACGTCACTTTGAACGGAGCTAATACTGTCATTGCACATACTGAAGTTGCTACCCTTCCACATAGTACAGTGAGATCCCGATTTTCTTTACTTTGAATTGATTTTACTCGGGCGATCATCGAAGTTAAGCTGGAAGTTCATACCTGGATCGGTGACCGCTTAGCCATGCTCTGGCTGTCTTACTCGTGCTCTGGAGGCCTTGATGTACATATTTTAACAAAATGTCTGCACATCACGGAATCAGAAGAATACATGGCCGTCTATACCGATAGGGGTTTTCCACTGTTTCCCCGTACCCTTGGCAAATACGGTATAGCGTAGCGAAAGTCGGCTGTGGCCGCAATGGGGTTAGGTTCTGGTGGGATATTGAACAGGGAAGAAGATATGGTGGAATGGTGAAGAAAGATGGCGGAACAGGGAAGAAATGTGCTGGAAATTTGAATAGGGAGAAATGGAAGGGATTTCGACATTTCGAAGGAATGGCTTTGTAACTCTTCGATTGCACACTTCTTTGATCTGAAACTAAACTTTTTCGGATCGTTGTATTCCGTTTCTTGTAATCTTTTTTTTTAGTAAATGATCCTTATTTTATGGGCCAAAATAAATTTTTGTAAGAAAGACGAAACGTAAACCCGGACATTCGTTGAAAGTGGAAGATGTCTTGAGCAGAGATCGAGTTAAAACGACTCAGTGTACTGTCGAAGGATTGACTCGATATGCGCATGCTCCTACTATTGAGAACCCACCAACAACCTGCATAACCTCGGTTCTAATCTCTCGACTCAACCTCTCGCCTCAATGGTAAAAAACCAGGATTTCACTGTACACCTGTTGTGCCATTCCTGATCTTTAAAACCCCACAAAATTCTTGTTCTCGTGACAGGTAAATCACCGTTCAATCTGCACTCAAATGGGCGTATTGACGTATTTCGTTCTGCGGCAGATAACGTATCGAAATTGCGTTATAAGCCAATGCTTGACTCAATATCGGTGGGGATCGATCAATGATCAATTGATCAATTCGGCAAAGCTCGAACAGCGACTGCTTTCCAGTCCAGATGAGGAACGAACAAGAGAGGCTGATAGAAAGAGGCAGAGATAGAAGGGCTAGAGATAAAGAAGGATGAGAAATAGGGGATGGCCTATGCACATCGAACACCTCATCGTCGCAATTCTCGTAGTTGGTTCGTTCATCCGTGGCTTTCGTCGACGACGTACCTACCTTCAGCCTAACGGACGTATTTACATACGTTGTGTTCCGAACCCTCTTTGCCTCGTATGCAACGAGCCTCCTCCATCTCTTCCCGATGGATTTCCTCGTATACTCTCCCTCTTCCTCTCGCACTCGTTCTCGTTGTTCGACGCTATGATCAGCGCTGGATGTCGGTACGAGCGTCTCTTCGTGTATGCGCATATCAACCCCCTTGTTCTACGACCCCCTCCCCGCTTCCCCGCTCACCGTTCGTCCTCACGCCGTTTCCACAGACCGGACTCTCCTATCTCGGCAACCGAAGCGTACAGTGGTCCGGTAGCGCGTTTCAATCGCGCGTAATAATGCCAGAAGGATTAATGGGACGCTGGCGAACAGTCGGCATTTATGGTCAATCGCAATCGCGTGGTAACGGCCCTCATCGAGCTTCCTCTGTGTACGTTCATCCGCGTTATTTCCCTTTCTCCAATCTCCAACTCTCCTTCCTCCTCACCCTCCGAGTCTTCCCTCGTTTTCATTGCCCCCCCTATTAATCGAGGAATAATTGGCCAAACGCACGTTCAACGGCTATTCAACTACCCGTTATTTTCTGGACCACGAAAGCACCAAGCGAGAATCTGACCATACACTAGGACAGACCCTCAATCGAATTCCACGTCAAAATGTTTGCGCGAGAATAATTTGCAAAGAATATATCACGCAATAGGCTAAAAGCTGGAGGGGATTGGGTGATGATGGGGTGGTAAATACGAGTGATGAAAATGACCATGATTTTAATCCTTTGTTTAGTTGGAGTGAGGGCAAATAAAACGCTGAAAAATATATGAGCTCTTAATGTTGATATTTCGAAGTTCCTAATTGGGATTTTCTATTTATCGTGCTAATAACGCGGAGAAACGTGCTTACTGGTTTTGTATTTTTATTACGCGATATACTGTTTTATAGAGAAATCGAATATTCGTCAAGAAGGGTATAAGGACATTTTACGATAAACTAAACATTTATTTATTTTTACCTGGTGAATGGATCGGGCTTATTACAATATGACATAGGATCGTCCTTTTAGATTGTTTCAGATTCTATAAAATCATGATATTTAATAATTCATTAATATTACTAAATAAAATATTTTCAAAAAAAACCGACCTTTTTCATCACCCTAGTATTACATCGTGAGTTGAGTACCTACCATAAGGTCTTGAAATGAAAGTTTAAAAACTGATTTTGTTTCTTTCGAATGAAAATAAAAGCTTTCCTGATAAAGATCTTGTCAGGGGTGCTATTTTTGGGTATTCGTCTTCAGGATCTATTTTGACCGAAAAACCCACCTAAAAGTAGATACGTTGTCGCTAAAAAATCGTATGCAGCCATCGAACCCCTCTTGTGTCACAGACGATGAAAATGGCATAGTTTTCTATGACAAACGAAAGAGGTTTCTGATCTGTTCTGGGATTGCCCAAAAGCTGTGCAAGGTTAACCGGTTTGCCACAGGAGTAGTCGCGATGCCTATCGACCCGCCGGATTCTCGAGTATCCATTTGCTTTCGGTTATGAAGTCCCCTCCGGCACTTGCCGTGTTCATCGCTTGTCTTCTCTCGCATCACGCTCATGGCAAACACTGAATTGTTCACAGACTGTTCAATGGCCTTCCCTCCCTCCCCTCCTTGCTTCTGACGTTTGCAGGCTTCAACAGATACGCGTAGTTTCTTGATGACATAATTACGATTCCGATATGTCCGTGATTGAGTTTTGCCGGTATAGCTTTGATGTTTCGTCCAAACTGAAGAAAGGCTCAAAACTGGGTCTCATCAGTTTCAATGTTAATCGTGAAGTGTCTGGATAATACTGGCGGAAATTGTAAATCATCGAGCTACTGATGTTTGCTAATTGGGATTGTAGAAAATCACTATTTTCTGAAGATCCATCGATAGCATTGAGTTGAAAATTTCGCTTCATCGCCCACATTGATTCTCGGGTATGCCGTGTCCTAATAGAACTTCTCGAGGTTGATATTGCTTTGGATAAACGGTTCGCAAGAGCTCTAATTTAATGTATACATAGCTAACGGTTGGTGAATCTTCGGGGTGTGAAGAGTTGCACGGGATTTTGGTCAATCGATTTCGATTGGCTTGCTGCCCTGCACATTCTCACTGCCTCGTTCTAAATATCTTCGTCGCTTGTCTCGTAGCAAAACGACGCCAGACTCGTTTCCAACAACCGCGACAACTTTTAATTGGACGACTACATCCGTAGCTCTTTGTCATTTTCCTCCTCTCTCTCTCTCCTTCTCTCTCTGTCGTTCGCTTCTTCGTCGCAGCCTCCATCTTCAACAAAGGCTGCCGTTTGTTGAAACCCCATCGCTCTCATCGATCCTTATTGCTAGCGCATTCTACTCCCACGACCCGTATTAATCACGTAGGATTAATTTATTGAAGCGAAGTCGCGAAAGCTATCAGACTCTTGTACCAGCAGCTTTGGCTGTTGAGGTTCCACCCACTAAACGAACCACCACCATCATTCTGTCTTCTCCAACTCTCGGGTACTTTCGATCTTCTCCGACTTGCTTCCTATTGCACACTCTCACTCCAATCCTCTTCCTTTGATGCTGAATCCATCTCGATTTCTATGAAGCTCGTGAAAACTCACGACCTTCAATTAGAATCTTTTGGAATTCTATAGTTTATCTATAGCCGCAAGGATAACATTGCAAAGTGGCCGGCAGAGCTTGGGCCTGCCAATGAGGAGGCTATAGGCCCCACGTTACCAGAAATCTCGTAGCTGGTCCCTGATCAGAATATAAATGAGACTTGGAAAGGACTTTTAAAATATTTCGTGAGCTAAATACTTCGAAATGCAGCATCAAATGCTGGTGCATTGTCTTGATGAAAGATCCAGGATTTGGTCTTCCACAAGTTGTTAAAACAACATTACAAGAATTTAACTAATAATACGTTGCCTAAGAAAAGCGAGATAACGTTTGACTGAGAATTATGAAAAGGTTAGAAAAGAGGGAACGAATTATCGTAAATACTGCACTTACAGTGTACCTCTTTCGCCCCCAGGACCGTTTCCTTCTTCGATCGTCTAACCAAACGACCAATTCACTTTTATAATTAAATCGCCCGGCCAACGAAAACGTCTAATTAAAATTCCAGCGCTCAATAGGACATACCTGCTAGTTTGACGCTTTCATGAAACGTCCCTTTGTTCACAGGAGTTATTGACGTTTTGTCAATTAAAAAATCAGATTATAAACGTTCTTAGTTGAAGACCAAAATTAACGTGCAGTGAGTCAATGTTCCAAACATTTTTCCATGTTTACTCTTTCCATGAAATAGTAATCAGAGGTACTTTTACTCCCTCCCTATTTGGCAAAATTATTCTCTAATTTTAGTATCACGGTACTTCCGATTATCGGCACCGAATCTTATATCAGATTTTCAAATTTTTCGATAAAAATGTAGTAAGTAGTACGCAATTTTTTGAGTTTTCGAATATATCAAAAAGTAAAGATTTATTCTGTTTGTTTTTAGATTACGATTCAGCGATCTTCAAAATCACGACTAACTATGTATCAGTAAAATCGATATAATAAAATCAGTGTTTTTAACACCCATATATATTTCATAATGCAAAAGTGACAGCACCTTTTTCTGCGCAATGTGTGTCACTCACAATCAAGGAGTTAAGACAATTACAATTTATTATTACTCGAAAGTCTAGAAGTTGTCTTGTCTGAAAGATTATCATTCCGATGTAATTGCGAAATTTGCTCTCTCGAGTATCATTAAGTTTCATACGAATTAAATTCCTGGCATACCTTTTCGGTCTCCCGTATGTCGAGATTTTGGAGCTCGATAGATGCCGCACCGTCTGCAAGAGAATTTCATCCTTATTCAGAAGAGTGGCTATATTATACAACTATACAGTTATTCCCAGTCGTAAATTAATGTTGGTCTTCCTTTTCCAAACGAGAGGTAAATAATTTGGCAACGAATGAATGAAGAGAAACCGGAATTCACGAAAATCCGGAAAAGATTCTTTAGGTTCATCTGGCATGTAAGCACTACCGGATTGTAAACATGCTGCATAATTCCTGGGTTTACCACGAGAGAGAGAGAGAGTTCTTCTTTAAGCTAACACCCTGATGGTTTCCTCACTAAACTCGATCGTAATTCCCCTCTAATCGTGGATTTATACATAAATCTCAAATTCCATGCTTGTTAACCAGAACCACTCAACGGACACATTTTCCACTTTCTTTGCAATATGGAAATGGTGCAGTATCATTTCGTGTATCATCTGTAAAAATTGTCAACATTCTAGGTTTTTGTGGTGGTTTCCAGTTCTCAAAACTGGATCATGAATGTTCGATGGCTCTTAAAAATCCTCAGTAGTTGTGGCTACTCATTAGCTTCTTACGTCATCAATTTAATCCTCAGTAAAGGCTTGCCAATCACCGCTGAGAAGTAAAGACAAATCACGTCTTAAGTGCAGCAACAAATTAATTGCGTAACGTGTATTAATTAAATTGAACAAGCACTCTATGAAACCACCCTGTTAGGAAGTCGAAGGGCCATACTTTTCTGGAGCGATGGGCTGTGGGTAGCAAATGGAAAATGATGGAATCGCAAGAGAAAAAAGGCCAGGTAAACCTAAAGAGGACTTCAGTCCTGGAAATCAATAAAAGTCCTTGAAGCGAAGACTGTAATATGGAATCGTCTCCATTCGCGAATTGAAGTTTACGATAGGCGATTGTAGACGTAACGAGAATTGGCTTAGCCAACAACTTGAAACTTCCAATGCAATCGCGATGCGTCGACACGAGTTTGATTTTTCGCTTTTTTTGTTCATGGATGATACACATTGCAGAAAATTTTCTGCTGCTGATCGAACGGTCATGATTCAAAACAATGTCTTTCAGAGATATGGAAACACTCAAAGATCGTCCGAAAGACACCGAAAATGCTGAAATCAAAATGTTTTCATAGCGGAACTTTGAAAAAGATGCTTTTTCATCTTCCCCCATCGCCATTTTAATTTAGAACCTCCTTCAATACCCTCAACTTTCGTTGAATAGGCAACCCTGCAGCTTCTCTTATTGGAGCCTCTCAACGTCGATGTCTATCTGGAGTAGTTTTCTTCTGGCCATCACTGATGGTACTACCTTTGAGTGGCCAACAACCACTATCGAATGAAGTGTGTTATACCCGACCCGTATATACTCTACTTGTAAGAATATCTCGAGACGGAGACCTTTCTGGCAGCTGTTGTGGTTGAAATCGATTACCTTCGACTGCTCTTCGCTACCCGGTAGATGTCCACAATTCCGGAGCGCGGGGATAAGAAGTAACATAATACATTCTTAGAAGCTTTCGAGCTACAAGCTTCGGTAAAGCCTTCTTCCATCGAAGGCTTCTGTGTGTTCGAGAAAGAGGGCTCGGCTCTTTATACGTCGATAAACACGGATTTTTACTCTTCTTCAGTTTACTATCGTTTTATCTCGGGTAACCTCTCTCCAACCGACCTTTTTTTCTCTTCATCGATTAAAAACGCAGCTCCAGCCCTTAACCTTCCGAATGCAAAAATCCGAACATCCTTGGGCGTTGGTTTGATTTAGAATACAAAATGAAATACTACTTTTGGAGACAAAGATTTCTGGAGCCAATGTGGGAGCGTTTGGGTTTATTTGGGTTGTCATATAAATTGAGGTGATTTTACTTAGTCCGTTTTGTTCCTTAATGTTCTATATCGATTAATTTCGAGTTACGCGTAAATTCAGTAACGATCTTGTCCCTTATTTTTCTAAACCATTTAACTTCGAAAAAGCACGTTCTGCAATTAATAATAATTAAAAACAAGACTTGCCGCAAGAGATTTTTATTGTTGATGTATTCCAATTACACCAGTCACTAGATAGTACGCTTTTTTGCATTTAGCCAGCAGAGTATTTAACGAGTGTTTCCATCTAATTTCTATTCTGCCTATCCGCCGATCCCCATTGACGTTGGACCTGTAGCAATTCTCTACTCATACTATACAGCTAATTCGACACTACCTCCGACAGGTTAGAAAATATTTTCAAAATTGAATATCCCGGTCCAACAAAAATACGCGATTGGAAAATGAATCCCATCATAGACAGTTTGGAAAGAAGATATCGTCATTAAAAGTCATGCAAATACGACACCTCACGCTTGATAGCAGACTTTTTTTCATAACGGGATGCAAATATGTGATTTTGTAGTACGTGTCAGGGATATTTGCGAAAAGTTTTGCTCGGTATTTGGCCCAGTTCGAATGCAGAGTTCGATGGCAGTTACTCGGTCTATGACTGTATGTAACGTGTACGTGTGAATGTGAGAAATTCGTGTAGAAAATAGAGACACACAGCTGGTAGATACAGAATGCTGCCTCTATAGAGCAATGAAGGTTTTTCACGCTCTTTATGTTTTTTAATTTCGAATGCCTCGCGATTTCTGGTAACTCGCGTCCTATCCCCTTCCCTCCTTCATAGCACTCAACACCAAACCCGAATTCACTATTTCGGGGCAACAATGCCTATGAGGATGGGCTTGTGCCTGTATGTGTCATATATCACATAGAAGCAAGAAACATCGTCCACTCGTTGGTGTCTCCCATTCGGCCTCAATCGGCTACACCAGACTGCCAGCCGCATACAAGAGCTTTTTGTTTCGTTCCTCATTTTCCTCTGTGCACTCACGCGTGTCCTCCACTTCCCCATACCGTATCCCAATATATTTCGATGTCCGCACAGCCTGGCACATAAACCCAATCGGGTAAAAGTTTTGGCAAATTCGTCGATACACCCTCGTGAATATGAAACTCCCATCCCTCCTACCTGCGCAAATCTTTCTCTTTCCCTTTCCTCCTCCCCGTCTCCATCTATGGTTTAGACTTTTAATCAAATTGATGCAAAAACTACCTTGAAATATTTCGCTAACCAAAAGGCAGCCAGCATCGAGCCAGCATTCCGATTCTTTTCGGCATTTAACTCGTGACTTTTGAGTTCATTGAGTCGCCGATTTTTAATTTGCCAAGTAATTGACTGAACGTTAACGGCGATGTGCAATTGAGTGTAACGTTACAGGCTCGACGTTCTATTGACCGTATGGAATGAAATCCTCATAGTCACATACACAAACTCCATGAACGCCAGACAGTCACATACTAGCGACCAAAGATTGGGTGCAATCGTTAACCGAAGTTTGCTCGTAACTTACTCTCGTAAAAGGTTCCAGCGGCAACGAGGCTCGTAGTTAACGATGCTGGCCCACAGCGATCACGAGATTTATGGTGATCCAGAGACTCCTTACAGCCTGACTATACGATATTATACTTGCAGCAGTGCTGCGGAAAACGGCAAAAAGTAGACTAAGTAGGGTATAAGGTCCACGTGTACCTGCACATATCAGACGCCAAACTGTGTCAAGAAATTTCTGTAATAACATTTCATTGACGTAAGATAAAAGCGGTCGATTGTTTTTCTTATTCAAGTTTCTTTGATCGGCAAAGAAAAGAATATGGAATGATTGTGCTCGATGGTAACAGAGATTTATGGAACTTCGTTGATATCCCATTTCGCGGGATAAGGCTACGGTGATCATTTCAGAAAATTGTTTATCGTCTGGAACAACCCAAATTGTAAAAGAAGATCCAACATATGCTGCAGAATTCACAGATTAAAGGTAAACTTTGTCTGATATATTTTTTATACAATAACATAATGTATAATAAAGAAATAACATATAAATCGTTATATTTATTTATATATTTACTTGTAACTTCTCGAATTATTATTATACATTTTAACGAAATTTGTTAACTTTATTCATGTGAAAATACTGTAATAAAGAAATACCCAAACGATTTTTCAGTTATGATATAATTTTCAATATCACACCTTCAAAATAAATTTTCCGTTATCCTAATTTTTGTGTCGTCAGACCAGCCTAATCTCAAGTTCGATCGATATTTGGATGGGTGACCACACAGAAACATACTCGATTTATGGTCGCTCTAACTACCAACTAAGAGGCTTTGGGGCTCCGATAATAACTAAACCATGAAAATAGGACTATCTGTGTTGATGGGAATTTTTCCAGCTTCCCTGTGGCCTTCTGTGAAACACGTGCACTAGTGGAGTAAACAAAAGTAATCAAACTTTTAAGCACCTCCAAGAATAATGACCAACGCATGTAAAAGCGACGGAGTCGTAAAACGAGACATACGAAAGAGCATGTTTTAAATCAAAATATTTCATTTAAAAAAAAAATGTATATATATTTACGTTCTTAAAAGAGAGTGGACTTCTAAAAAAAAATCACCCTCACTCTGGACTTTGTGGAAAAACCTCGCAGGCTAAATATCCTAAAATTTATATATTCGTCCTTGATCCTGAAACTCGGAGTCCGAACAGATTTAAAAAAAGATGAGACTTCCGTGCCGAGATTGAAATAATGAAAAAACACCTTGTACATGGGATGATCGTGAGAGTGGATTATAACTGTATATTTTCGAGGCGCAGGAGTAGTAAAACAGTCAAAGGGTAGGACAGGAATATAATTAAAGGATTCGAGTACCGAGAGTACTCATAGTCGAAATTACGAAAAATCATAGTCGCATAACAGAACCATTCGTTTCGCGTGTTGCCTCCTTTACCTTCTGCTCATCATTTACGGCTGTATACCTCAACTTTCCACAAAATACGGAATATGCAGTATCCGGTAACTAATTCTGGAATTTGCAATACGAAAAGAACCAGAGATGATTAGTAAAACAGTTGCAGTCACAACGTTGGTAGGGTTTCGTGTCTCTTTGAAGCAGACTGAATGAAAAAAAAGTATTCTTTTTTACTTCACTAGTTTGCGAACTGGTCGAGTCCAGTTATTTTTATACTTATAGCTGGGAACAAAAATATATTAAAATACATTAAATATATTAAATAAATTATTATATATTGAAAAAACGCATTCTTTATCCTACAACTTTTTAAAACATTTCGTATTGATCATGCCTCGGTAAGTGACTTATTTCATGAGTAGGAAAAGAGACGGGAAATAATAAAATGATAAAGGTGGTGCAAAATTCATCCACCTTTCTTCTACCATATGAATGTAAAAGTGGCTCTTTCGTACACAGCGAGCGTGTATGAGGAGATGCACGAGATTATTACGTTCCTATTTAACATACACAGTACAGTCGTTGCGTATACCCCGGTCCCGACAGCGATGACCCATAACGTTGCAACGTACTTCATCATGAGTGACGAGTCGAGGTCTCTTTCGCTATGAAATAGAAAAAAAGCACGTTGAAGTACATGAAAGTCCGCATTTTCAAAACATTCCTCATCTTTGTATATTCCAAGCGACCATGCTTTCGACAATAATTTGAAATAATAATATGCCTCGGCATTATTCAACCCTACAGGTAGTTTTTTTTTGTCGACATTGAAAGTTGGAATGCTTGAAGTATAGAGTGTGTGTTTTTGTACTTCTGGTACAAAAAAGATCGAAAACGACCCATATAAAAATGTCGGAACAACCATAATGTATTGTGCCGAATCGTAATAAAACCTGCATTGATTGAGCGTACGGAAAATCAATTTCTTCAAATCGTCTTCATTTTATAATTGGAATTTTCATCATACTTACTGAATTTTTATATTATATTTATTCGGAGTATTTATTTATTCAATTAAATTAGCTTTTTGAATCACTTTATCAATTATGTTAATGCAAACAAATTAAGATGAATATAATTTAATGAAACTTCATCAATTAATTTTTTTATTTCGCGTACTACATTATGCTTTTAATAGAAATAGGATATTTAGTCATGTAGCTTCGTTTTTCAATTGACAGTTTCATTAACCTTAATTCATTTTATGATAAATCTAAATTGACAAATTTATTCATTTTATCTAATTAGCTATCCGATTAACATTATTAATGCCGTTAATTAATTTCAATACAGATGAATTTTAATCATTAAAACCCGTAATTAATTTTGTGATTTTTACTACTAAAATCGATCAAACGGTCCTACAGAGATTTCGTTAGAGATCTACAGCTGAAATCTGGAAAAAGGATTTTAGACTTTATATATTAAGAAAAAGAATTCAATTGTGCATTGTACAATGGGAAACGGGTGGAAGTTGAGATATACATAAGACTCCCATCCTGCTGAATGTCTAACGGACGATCCGTTTAGATCCGACAATACCACATTTCCTGTCACGATTTCTCGATCACGACTTCCGTTCGTTAGAAACCTGGAAAAGCTTGACTGAGGAAACAAGCGTGACAGTACTTTTACGCCCCTCGCGGCTATTTGAGTTTTGAGCTTTTCGATTGGGCCCTCGCGCGCTCTTCGTACGTTCCGAGTTTTCGACCAGCTGGAACCGCAAGTTCAAAAGAGGGTGAAAATAAACGTGACACTATGCTGAATATTCGATTAACTCGTTGGTAACTCCGTCGAGAATTTCAAATCGGAAACTTTCATGCTTCCTCGTTTCGCCTGTACTCTTTTTTATCCACTCTACTTTGCGTGATTCGCTTTTGCGTTTTATCCTTGCTGAATGCATCATCAACTTTTCGCGACTCGTGATCCTCGACAGATCGATTTCTACCCTATATCTGGGTTTAATTGTCACTTGACAATCTCAAAATTCCGTCTCCCCATTTCTCGTTATGCGTGATGTACAACGAGAAAAAAATATTTTTCCCGGATATGCTCCCTCCAAAATGACTCTTCACAACATCGTACCCCAATCGAGATTAGGATACGGAATATTTGAATGAAATATAAGGTAACAGCAATACGAAAAGTTCACGGAGGTCTTTTGATTCGGAAAGTCCGTTTCGCTCCAAGGTAGGCTCAACATCGAATCCTCCGTATCTGGTGTTTTTTTTTTTTTTGGAAACGTGACACCGATCCTGATTTATACTTGATGCCTCCCTTTATATACATGAGGAATACGACGCCCGAGCTTTCGCGATCATATTATATGTATGAATCATCACTCCCGTGCACCCTCCGGGAAACGTGTCGTGTTATTAAATTTTCAGAGAACCACGACTCCCCCTCGCGAAGACGACTGGTGAGTAACTGTTCGCATGATTCTTTCTGTCGGTTGAAGCGTTGGGGGAAAGCACCCGAAAAAATTCGCGTTATTCCAGCTGATAGTGAAGAGGTCTTGAGCCTCTTTGACGTTGGGGTAGGAGCGTCAAGCAATTGCACGATTACCAAGGCAATTGCTGTTGGAAAATGAAAGAGCCTAGTATATCCGGGAGCATCCATTGCGGAGCCCGATAAAATCCACTGCAATTTAGAAACGTCATTGAAGCCAGGTCAGCCTATATTGACTTCCAAATCAACGAATAACGGTATTTTCAATGCCAAATTAGAACCAAGATCCAGCTGGATGTTTAAGACATCGTCTCAGTGTGAAATTAAAAAAAAAAAATTTTTGTTTGCATTATAGTGTAGTACCTATACACTGTTCTAAACATTTTCTCAAAATTTTCAACCGAAATTCAAAGAATTACGTCATTCTCTATCGTGCTATGGAAGCTTTTTTTAAATCTTCCTATTTTTTTTTACGGGATATTGTCGAAAATAAGGGCCAAATTCGATACTTTTTGTTCAAAACGACGCCATTTTGTCAAATAAAAAAAACCTCTATAGCGCGATAGAGAGTGACGTTAAAAATGTTGTCTCAAAATTGGAAATAGATATCTTCAAAACTCTTCCTTTGAGAATAGTCACCATTTTGAAAAACACCATTCGGAAAAAAAATCGTTCAAAGATTGACTGGGCAAATATCCCGCTCCGTCCCTTTCTACAAGAAACACTATAGCGACCATAATAATTCAAATTTCGATTTAAAAATTTCAAAGAATGTTTAGAAGAGTGTATACTATACGATAATGCCAAAAAACCGATTTTTTGAAAATTTCACACTGAGACGATCGCTTAAAGCATTTTGAGAAGTGCAACGAAGATTGTTTGTTGGATACTGGAAACCCAAGTTCTTTTCGTTGTATTTTCTTGTCTAGTTAAAGCTTGCCTAATTCGCAAACATGATTTGCAAATTTATGCAAACCCATGGTTCATTAATAGATAGAAATATCGAATCGATTAATAATAGAAATAGAAATAAAGATGGTTTATTTTGAGCTGGAAAGCCAAGTGTCGTTTCGTTTTCTAGCTTGAAAAGAACTAGATTTTGGAAACGCTGCTTCAGAATGCCTGCATTTGAAAGTATTGCAGAATACCAGATGGGACCCGAGGTCCAGCTAGATGTTTAAAGCACTTTGTGTAGCGGGATAGTAATAGTTCCTTTGGAATTGACGACCCAAGTATCGTTCCACTGCAATGATCTGCACAAGAGTGTATCCAAGCTAACAATAATACCCAGTGTAAACTGTAGAGATCCATCCAATGGATCTCATGATCGCACACAAAGCCCTGCTACAATTGGTCCACTTGCTCGTTTTCCAGCATCCTCTCCGACACATTTGTTGGGTTGTCTGCCACCATGAATTGCAAATTCGACATTACAATCGTTCGTCCACAGTTAATGGCGTATCGCCAGGAGCTACATTACACTCTGTGCAACCTTAATATTTATCCGTATGAGTTCTCCGCTAGCAGAAAAGGAGTGGATCAAAGAACAAAGTTGTAAAATAAAGGCCTTTGTCGTTTCATTCTTTTGTCATCTATTGACCACCTTCTTTCATCTTCTTCCGATATTTTCTTTGAACCTCCTTTTTATCAGTTCTCCAATTTTTTTAATTTTGTGCTCCACCTTTAGATCCTTGATTTTAAACATCAACGTGGAATATGCTGATTATTATATCATGGATTTCCTCGTTAGTCAATATTCTCGAGCATATATTTTTTTTCGTGCTGCATACTAAATTTGCAATCCAAGGCAGATGTAATATTAAACAGTTGGTCACGTCAATGACAGGTAACTTTTCTGCGCGAGCGAAGCCTGAGCATTCTATCCCTGGGCATTCGATAGCCATGTATCAACTGTTCCAATATTAATATCGACGTATTGCATCTTCGAAGTCTCGATATTGCCGATATAACTCTTCACCTCCCCTTATACCTTTTTCTTCATAGTCTGCTTTTGTCCATATTGGCACAACATAGATATCCAAGGGTGCATTACTGATTCGCGTTTCATTTCTGGTCTCCTCCTTTCTTTATATGCGCCTGGTTGGATCATCACAATAAGACTTCTCCCGTCAGCAATTCTATAGAGTTATACTTGATGGAAATGCTCACTCCTCCTTCGACCATCGGCTAGCTTGTTTATGCGATCTGCCTTGATGGACAAGCACAGTTATTTCTAATATTCCACGTTTAGGATCTTGCCAGCTTTTATCTGCTTCTTCTTTATCCGACACTTACCACAACCAGGATAAACCGGATAGCAGAACCGGCAAATACTACAGGCCCAAACCTGGTTTAATGGAACGTTTGTTACTGACCACAACTGGTTCTAATTCTCCAGAAACGGAATGTCTGTTTCCAGCCACTTCTTTTTTCGACAACGATCTTAATTACACGAAGGCAACAACGTGGCACATCCATAGAGGTGGTACTTTGATTTGAATGGAGAAAACGGTCACTCATCTGGGTATTGGACCTACGATCGATGCTGGAACAACCACATTTCTGGTAGTTCGCTATGTAGTATCACAAGTTGTCCCTTAGGAGCGATTCTCAATCCCCCCAAGGAGCTATACCTCGTCTAAGGATTCTTGAATAGAAGTCGAGTATACGAACGCATAATCGGTGTATGCATTATCTGAAGCACATTAGAGCACACCAAGGATCTATTATGTTAGGGGCGTGGCGAAAGTTATGAAATCTCTGAAGATTTATCAGTGTCGATGGTGTATCAGAGGCTCGATAAACGTCCTATAGAGTTGTAATTATTTGTTGAATAATTTCTTGAAGATGGTAAGGACAATGAAACTGCCAAAGCTTAATGGGATATCTGGCAAAGGACAATTTTCATGCAAACATTTTTTTCTATTACAAAGATTGAAGAAAAGTAAAAAAATAGAAAATAAGTATTTTCGTAGAAACAGTATTGAACAATTACTTGTTCAAAAATTCAGAATAATAGTTGTTTTGAAGCGTTTAAAGGTTAAATAACATATAATTATCGCTTATCAGAAACAATTGCAAAAATAATTAGTATTTAAAAAAAATAAAATATATAGTCAATAAACAATTGGACTTCGATTTCGGCAATAAACATAATTTCTTAAATGATCTTTATAAATCAGCATCGCTTCTTTCATTATACACAGTATATATCAACAATTAACAACATTATTCTTCACAATTGATTGTCAAATTCAAAATTACGATGATTCTCGAACATTGCCAGGATTGATCACATACAAAATATAGTTTAGCATCAAGAATTGTAAAAATCGTTGCAACTCTGTCTTCTTTATAAAAACGACAATTCCCTGAAAATCGCTAACTACTTTGTACGAGGCTCATTAAGCAATTCGCTGAAATTCTTCAATCTTTCCAGATAAGAGAAACCAAAATTTTGTGGATGCGAATGATAACAATTATGGTCGGGGTCCCTCCCGGGAATCCTCTCAACGGAGATCCTTTCACATACGAAGAAACGGAGTGATATTAAGTGGGGATTGCAGCCGTTCGAACGAAACCGCTGTAAAGATGTGGAAGTAAAAAGCCGGCTAGAAGTGGCTGAAATGAGATGGATAGAAGAAGGACCAGCGTGACTGCACTATCTTTGGTGCATTACCTCCCTCATTCACTTTCTTTCCCATCCGCCTTCCTTCTCAGTCACTCTCCAGCCAGCTTTCACTCCCCTATCTGCCTCTCTTGCACTCGACCAGCTCTCTGTTCTTTCTCTCTCTCTCTCTCTTTCTTTCCCTCTGCTTTCTCCGTCGTTTTCTTCGTTCCTGGACGTAAGAAAGATGGAATAAGAGAGAATGGCGAATGAGATCGAGATGCTGGAGGGGTTGCTCTCGGGAGGGTTGGTTAGGCAGCCGCAGCCACCGACACGCCACGAGTCGTTAAGTCCATTCCGTGGTTTTAATGTCAGCACTAACTTCACAAGCCAAAGAGAACCACCCGCACCACACCCTCACCTCTCTCTCTCTCTCTCTCTCTCTCTCTGTCTCTTTCTTGGCTCGTTTTCTCCTCCGTGAGTCTCGGCGAAAAGTACGGGTGGCCCTCTCTCTCTCTTTCCCTCTCTACGACCCACTCTCTTTCCTTCTTCACCATATCCAACCACGAGTCCTGTCTCCTTCCGCCGTTCCTTTTGATAGCAAAGAGAGCCTTCTTGCATTTCCTTCCCGTGTACTTTACGTACTCGTAGCTCCGCGACGAAGAAAAGCCGGGTCGACTCTCGTGTCGGTTCCACCGGCGTGGCTTGTCAACCGCAATCGTCGCATATACATTTCCCATCTTCCAGATCCTCACACGGGAACTGGCGTTCGTGGCGGGCCACCACGTCCCATCTTTTTCAACACGAGAAGAAACGTGAATTTTTTTCTATTGAATACATCAGCCTTCATCGAATCGAACGATCAGTCGGATCAGGAAAAATCGGAATCTATCATGGTGCATTTAAAGACGAGGATTTAATGGGTTGGTGAAAAAGAAGCTTAACAAATGATACTCGTATATGGTGATAGTCATCATGAATTATACTGATACGGAATAATTATAATTAGTGATGATACCCGTAATTGCTGATCCCCATAGAATCCTGATGAGTATAGATATGGGTACAGATACTATGAGTATAGATACTCATAATTGCTGATACTCATACTCTCATCGGATGATATTCGTAACGAATTATTTTTTGCCTTATTTTTTAATTATCTGCTGAGCTTTCGCTGAAATATGTACTATTCAAGGCACAAGTTGAACCACGATTGTGCAGCATCCCTGTGGTCAGGATGGTCCTCCTCGCGAAAAAAGTAACCACTGGCTTCTTTCTACCCCGTGCTCTCGTTAATCATAATAAAAACAGCTCCTGCGGCTTTCACGGGGAGACGAATGCGAGCGCTTTTCGCCTGGAAACAAAAAGAACTTGGTCGTTGCGGTATGATTGTATATATGTGTCTGTATATATATATATAATTAGAAACAAAGTGTGAAAATATTTGTACGCGAAAAACCTTTCACGTATGCCACATTGCCGTCGAAAATTTTCAGCACTGCGACGCGATGCCACTATTTGCCACGGAGAGAAGATCACACTCGCAGATTATATAAATACGATTTCTTCCGATCCACGTGCAAGATTAATCAACGGGAAACGTTGACACGGTGAACGTAGAAACGACAGCGCGGAGAATATACAGGGTGACGATCATATAGTGGTCATGGGTTTTTCGAGACGTTGGGCGAAGATCTATCAGAATAGCCTTTAGCCCACTGAGATAAAGCCTAGTTTTAATCTTTGATGTATTCCTCAAATGTGATGAGAATTACTTGCTATAAAAAATTGAGTTGTTCGGAGAAAAGGGAATGTGGCATCGCTGATTGTCAAAATCGAATTGTTTAATCAAACATGATATGGAATGTTGAGTTAATGCAATTTCAATTTTGATACGAAATAGGTTTTTTCCTCATATTTTTCTAGTATTTTTTATCAGAAAAGGATAGGAAAAATATCATTCTTAATTGTGTTTTCTGGTGGAAAAAATATTCGGGTTATTCTTGCTTGATTCTTGGCTGATTCTTATGAAAAATGGTACACAAAAAAGTTGAATAAATTCTAAAAACCTAGCAATATAAACAGTAAGTAGAGTGATCGATCAATGAGACAAATAAACCCAATTTTTTGAATAAAATTTTTAATCGTGTTTAATTGGAAATTTGAATACCAATTGAATTAATACAAAATTTTACTTAAATAGTAAAATTAAATTCAAACGAATTTATTGTTATTTAGTTATACCAAAAAATAAAAAATATGTTTTATGACATTAATATTATTGATAAGAATTTTCAGAAGACTATTTTATGTGTTTAGAACTTCACCCTCTTCATTGTACTGCTCCCAAAATAAAATATAGAATCTTTTGCCTTAGTTATAAATTTTCTTGAATTAATTCTTCTCATCCCAAAAATTGGCTTTTGATAATTATTCAGAAGTGGGGCACCCAGCCCATTTTGATGCTACCATTTTTTTGTTGTACGTATGTCTTCCCTAAGTCACCACTAGTGGGCAAGTACCATTCCCCCTCTCTTACTAAATTAAAAATAAACAAATTTCAAATACGTTAAAAAATAATACCCACTTTAATACCCTTTCGAAATTAAGAAACAATTCCTACTCACCAATTCACGCACACTATTAAAGATGACAAAAAAAAATCCCTCAATATTACATAGCTTTTCAATTTGCTTTTAGCATCGGCATGTGAAAGCCTACTTTTACATAATTACCTTCCTTTTTTCCAATAAGCCGAAAAAATATATTTACCAGCTTGAAAATCTTTTTGTCAAATGATCGAAGAGTCTACAATTATTTAATACCAGTCACCCTGTACATGTAAGAATCAGGCATCGGGCGAAAATATTTGCAATGGAAACCCGCGAGGTCCTGCCGCTCCGTCGTTTTTCTTTTCCTCCGAGGGTAGGCGATAGCGATAAGTGATAAGCGATGGGGAGCGAAGAAACAGGATCGAAGATGCTGCAACCCTGAGAATTGGGCAGCGATGATATATACGGGTGGATGAAAAAGAGGAGAGCCCGAAGTTTCGTGATATCCCTCGGAAGGATGAGTGAGGAAGGATCGTAGAATCGAAGCTCATCCTCGGTATAGTGATTGGAAGCGGAAGTCGAGGGAAGAACCGAGCCCGGAAGACGTTGGTGCTGCGGTTAATAGGGCGGAAACGATCCGTCCGACGAATCACGCCGTGTTCTCTTGCTAAGACGGTACGTTGGGAGCTCGTACGAAAATCGATATCCAGCTAGTCGAGAGGTCTTCTCGCTCGACGTGTCTACGACTAGATATCGGTTGGAGGGAGATACAGGAAGTGGAGAAGGCGATATGTGGGCATATACGTGGGAGTTAGGAACGAACGTATAAATCCAATGGAGGGATATGAGACGAGAAGAAATGGAGAACGAGAGTGCCAGCGAGAATCCCGAACTAAAGAAATTGCAATTGAATGAAAAGAGACAGGTAGATGTGCAGGAATCCCAGGATAAGAGGGCAGGGGGGTTGGGGACGAGGGGTGGAGGAGAGAAGATATGTGAGAAGAGGAGAATCGCCAAAAAGGGAAATTGCCAAAAAAAAAAAAAAACAGCAATTGCAGGGGAAGCAAGGCGCGATCAACATTTATTTATTACGTACGCTCGGTAAATTTCGGCAGATATTCGCCAGTAACGGGTACAAGCTTCCGTTTCCAGCGTGTGCCACGTTCGTAATACGGAGATGTATATTCCTTCCCTATATGGTCGAGGTTGGTGCAAGGGATCGATATCTTCACTCGACCGCATTTTACATCCGTACCTTCGTTATGTCCTTGCATGCCGATCCAACAGAGAACGGACACAATGAACGAGCGTCAAGCCCGTATACGGACGGACAAAACCGATTGAATTAAAATCGAAGTATAAGTCAGAATGTTCATCGCTGATACTTGAATCGATTCGTGATACAGTGCTGTGAGTGATACGGAAATATTGAGAGGGGGGATCAAGGACGACATTTATTGGCACTTTCTTGTATATTTTTTATTTATGGCAAAAACTTCGTAATTTTTGTTGTTACATTTATTTTTATTGATAATCGTTGGATAAATATCATTAATGACGAGTTTATTTTTAGTCGTTAAATTTATTCACAAAATAATTGAAACTGTAGGATGTATGTTTTTATCTATATTGTACCACCATTAATTTCAAATATTTATTGATTTTTTCGGGACGTTTTAGAATGTGGATTACGCGTTGTAATTTATTTTCTAATCGCCACTGAGAAGATGCAATATTAATTATCAGTATTATTAATGACGTCAACGTATTTTCTTTTTCTCTCTTTTGTATCTCAGATATGTTTTACATTCAATTAAATATCAATATCCTTTATTGCCGTTTTCTAGTCACCTGTATTTTAAAAAATGTATTGTATATTTGTATTTCCTTCCCTATTTTCATATGTTTTTTCTATCAATACAGAAATAAATTATTTTTACTTTTCATTTTTATTTTGCAATAGTCATAAGAAAAATATATTATTTACCAGCAACTGTAGCATTAATAATTATTTATTGATGTGACTTTGAAAAGTTCATAAAATATTATTTGTCACATATTACTGAATTTATTTGCAAAAAAGAACGGTACAATGAAACGCACTGTTATACAAACAACCGCATTATCTAAATACTCATTATTTTTTACGTTCCTATTTTTATTCTTTTTTACGAAAAGATTATGCAAACTGCAGGGGTATGTTCACAATGAACGATAAATTATGTTCATTTCAATTAAAATTCCTCGCAGCACGAAGTAAATATTGTACGGTGGCCGGGCACTGTATTCGAAATCGTTTTTACTCTCCCTTCTCGGATCCGTGCTATCTGTCGCATTCGGGAGCCAACGCAGTATCGTGAGCAAGCCAAGGATGGAAGAGAGGACCCCTGCTATGTATTACGTCCCAAGTTCGTATATACATGTATACTGAGCAGCGCCATTAGTAAACCCAGAATGTAGAATGGAGGTTCACGTATAAATACACGATAATACGTTAACAAATATGAAAAATAAGATTTCGAAGACATCGGACTTTGGTGGCCGATTTCATACCAGCATACTATTCGAATACTACAAAATATGTCAATTTCAATATCGCCGAAATCACTTTCGGAAAAATTCAATCAAATATTTTATTTAAAAAATTATATTTTATTGGAGCTGGTAATTATTTACAAGTGGTGCTCCAGAGCTAATCTGCCGATCATTCAATTGTCATTCAATTTTTATTCGATTGCCATTCATTCAATCGAATAAAAATTTATAGGGTATTTTCCGTTGACCTAATACTATGAAATTTGACAAGTAATAACGTCTTATAGTCCAAGTATGGGGAAAAGCCTCAAAACTATACATTTGTATTTACATTTTCAAAAAAATCTCGAAAAAAACTGCTAGACTGGATTCGTGAGCTATTTATAATATGTACTTACAAATCTGTACGGATGCCTCGATGGGCGAGTTCGACTCGTACTTGCCTGGGTTTTTTTCTTCGTAATTTTTAAACCCAAAATATGAAAGGTCTGAAAGGCACATCAGGAGACTTCATGGAGTCCGTGAAAAATATTCTGAGATATTATGCGAGGACTAAATCGTCGGTACGTTTGTACCTGGAATTTTTGGGAACATTCATCCATCCACGTTGAAAATGGATGGCTCGTGCTTGAGGGTATTTTACAATGGAGATCTTGATGGTTCTACATGGCTCAATTTTGACGTTCCCACATTGGTGCGCCAACCGAGTATGGATCGACGTCACGTCTTTGTCTTTTCGTTGATAACCGAGTCTCCGTTTTTTCAAAGTACGAGTCATCAAGGAACGAGAGCTAAGATGATAAAGAAAAAAAAAACGATTCTGAAGGTCATCATTTGTGAAAAATATGACCACCTTTTTTCCTCCATATTCCCAAAATTTCATATCCCCCGTGTCCTTTCGATTCCTTTGTAGTGCAGGTGTGTGAAACGCGTGGGAATGTATCCCAAAGCGTGAAAAATATGGCCAAGTCTCGCCTATGACAGTAATAAAAAGGACAAAGGTCCTTTTCAGCGAATCCCGAACATATCTCGATACAACGGATAGTACGATCAAAGATTTGTCTCAGCTTGGTAAGATTTGTCGAAAAGCATGAAATATCGATCCTTTGCCGGGCCCTTCCTATCGTACGTGATAAGTGTGCGACCTCCGCGCGTCGATCCGCGAAGGAAAATAAAAAGCTAGGAAAAGAAGGAAGCTGAAAGGATGAGCGAATAAAGAGAAGTTGAGAGCACGTGCTGTTGTGCTCTCTCGTCAATATCCGCCCATATTGACACTTTGTGAGCTAGGAAGAAAGGTTCTGCTGAGGGGGCAGGGTTTCAAAGAGGATCTCTATACCTTTAACTCTTCGTGTTCCCCTGTTCCCTTGGTTCCTGCTGTCCGTATAGAATCTCCTTGCTTTTTCACTGTCGCTTTTCACCTTTTTTGCACTTTTGGTTCTTCACGTTTGCTTTTTTTTTTTGTATTTTTATATTCATCCCTCAGGCGTGCGAGGGGGTTAAAAGGTCAGTGTAAATGTACCATTGCTAAGGTACGCCTGAGTGCAACCAGGAACCTCTCGGAATAGAAGAGACAGAGAAGGGCGGAGGCGAAAGGAAAAAAGGTGGCAATGAACCCTCGAGAATGATACTTGCGTCCTAGGAAAATAGGGAGCCTCAACGAGTCACGTCTATTTGGTCTCGCTAGCCATTTTCCTGGCAAGATAGGGCGGAAATCCCTCTGCTGCCAATCCTTTGACCTGCATGTGCAAGGTTTTCCGTAGCGAGCATTAAATCGCGTACACCAGAATCCGACATGCTACATGGAACGATACTATTCGTATATTTGTATGAATGTACTTGTGCATTATCCAGGTCTGTGGTTCGCAATGGCTCCGGAAGAAGATCTATGTATATCTCGTGTGGGTTCTTACGACCCGTATGGGGTAACACCGAAGGGATCTTCTTGGCAGAGGAAATCGTGCCCACGCTATTACAGTTGCACATCCCAGTTTGCATTCTTCTTTCTGTCCTCGACTGCGTGCAGCAATATGTACCGGGTCCTCAGCTCGAAAATCTTGGACGGAAACGTCTACGAGCATATTTTTTCCCAATGACCTTCGGAGATTAATTCGAACCCGAGCAGCTTCTACTAAGATTCTTTATACAGAAAATGTCGGTTATCCAAACATGGTCACAACGGAACATCCATTCTCCGAAAAATACGTTTGAAAAAAGGGAAACGAAATTAGGGTGAACGAAACTTTTGGACTGCGATTGGAGCAAAGTTTTTTTTCGAAAGAAACTTATTTCTGCACATGCACTCCATTAATTTATCCCTTAAGGAGCTAACCCAAAAGAATAATAAGGCGCACCGTGAAATACCGGATCAAGGCGTACATTGTGCCATAAAATAGAGGAAAACTAATTATAAAATCACCTCGATCAGAGTCAAGCTTATTTTATCATTTGGCGATCGTTTTACCATAAAAGAGCTCTAAAATTACCTGAAATTTGAAAATGGGTCGAAACTTACTCGAGAATTGATAACTCCAAGAGTATCATTTTTTGGACACTGCAGGTGCTTAAAATAAGCACAATTTTCATACTACGTTATTATTCCGTAATTTCGTCTCGTAGCGTTGTAAGACGATATATCGTTGGTCTTTTTTTCTACCGTTTTTTCTTTGCCAGTTGATAGAAGAGTGACGGAGGATTGGCAGAGTGGAAACTGGTGCACGTACTATAAGCGAGGGAAAGGGAAGGGATGTCGTTGGAGCAAAACGTGTGTGAGAGCCCGCGGGGTTCACGAGTAAATTGAAGCGATCCATTATACGCCCGGGGTTAGGTGTCGGGTTGTCGGAGAATGGGGCATCGCTCGAGGAAAAGTGCGACGGGCGAATGGAGTGGGATGGAGAGAAATGGATGAAATCGCGTATGGGCTGGGCCGGAAGAGGGAGGGGGTAAAAAAAAGAGGAAAAACGATGTTCCTTGGTGTACAGAAACCGGTCAAACATAAAAGTGGAATAAGTTTGTACGAGAAAGAAAACTACAAAAATACGCTGTAAGTGGGAAAAATGTGTGTTGATTTTTTTTGGGATTGAGTAAGCCGTTATCGAAGCTGAGAAAGGAGTGACTTTTCATTTTTTTATGGAGACCGAGATGATGGAATAAAAGTTTAAAAAATAATAATACAAAATAAAAATCGAAAATAAGGTTCAGGCATGTTTGTTTCTTTGATGTTTAATACTCGAATAAATCGAAGATTGGTCAAGTTACGACTCGTCACCAGTGCTCGACAATCGGCCATCACGTTTTCGGCGAAATGGAAAAAGTTGTTTCACTAAAAAAATTCCGACGGACGAACCGATGCACAGGCACAGTATTTCGCACAGTAACTCAGGAGACCTGTCTCTAACGGACATCTGGTCGAACAATGAGTTTCTCCACTCTCGCCCCATGCCGCAGCCAAATTCCCGTTACTTTTTTGTCCCCCCTCGTACATAAAAATGAATTGTTGAACGCTACCTATCTACTCATTCTAACTATTATTTATTATTCGAAATTAATAATTGGGCAAATAACACCAATTTTTGGGACGTCATAGTAGCTTAACCCTAAAGGGGTTACATGTGCTATCGATGACTTGTGTTCCGTTTAAAAACTGTCCCAGCAAAAGAACGCAAAGATTTGCAAATCCTTAAACGTTAATTTTCATAATTGTACGAGTCCAGATGGAACACATTTGATGTTGAAAAATAGCTCACTCATTAGTCGAACGCGATCGTTCTATGCTACGTCGTTCGTGCCCCTCATGTATGCACGTTGGAATTTTTCACACCGCACCCTCTTGCTTTCTGCGATGTTTACCGGAGGAAACAAACGAAAGGCGGGAAAAAGGATATTTGAAAAAAAAGGGAGTGGTGAAAGTCCACGTAAAGGTGGAAGGAAATTGCTGAAAGGTCTGCGGTTTAACATTTTTATTATCACGCGGCTTTGCCACGAAGTTCAATCGAATGCATTCGCATGATGAATTATCGTGCTGAAAGTGAAACAAATCAGTAACTAATTGGAGTCATATATGCGTAGCTGGTGAAAAATTTCCACTCGCTTACTTTATTTTAACGAGCGTCAAAAGCTCAGCGTTGCCTGGGCAGAAGAAATTTTTTTTTCGTTTCTCGGTCGTAAATTTCGAAGGGTTCGGCATCCCTTCGGAAACCCTTGAGGGTAGAGGGAGAGGAGAAGAGTTCTGGCATCAGTTTCGATTGACAAAAAACGACTAAAAAGAAAACAATTAGCCATCATGAGTGAGAGAAATTCGAGCAGGCCAAACATCGCACTCTTTCAAAGTATTCAATTTTTCAACTAAACTCAACCAATCGCACGATACCGATCTTTAATCAAAAATAGCTGGCTGCAATATTTTGTTGTCAACGTTTTTTATTTCGACTTTAAATTGAAAATATTTATAATATTGCGAGTCCATTTTATCTTGTAATCCGAAAAATGACTACCCCTTGAACAAAACATTTCCTGGTTTAAAAATACGGCAAAGATATCAGATATCAGAAAGACTGAAAATGATTTTTCGATTAATTATCGATCAACAATCTGGAGTCGATAAACAAGTGATTATTGTAATTGCTGCTGGCAGGAGAGTCGGTCAATTACCGTATCTGATCGCCCATCGTTAGGGGGTCAATAACTGAACCCAAATTATCCCGTAGGACCTCGGAAGCTTGGCTAAAACGGTTTCTAACTCTCTCTCTCTCTCTCCCTCTCAACCCATCTCATCGAGGCCGTCGAATACCCCTCAGGATTTCGAGCGGTTAATAGCCACAGGGGCTTGTTGCAGCGAGTGCACGTATTAACACGGAAGGCTGAGGCAACTCGGTACTTGCGATGTTAGAGACTCGTGTACTATAAATTCGCATACAGTTATATTACCCAACGCTGTTACCAACGAGTAGGAGTTCAGGAGTGGAGAACCGCTTATGAAGCAGACGTAATCTCAGCTTCGTTTCGTCGCACGACCATCGTTCAATGAAAACACAAGAGTGTCCTGTACTTCGAACAAACTTGAGGCTTTGAGTGACCCAACAAGAAAATCAAGATCAGAACCAAGCGACAAGCATCTAGCCCATCATTGAATGGCTTTGAATACCAACTCTGCATCTTTTAAATATCGTTTTTAAATTTGTTTGGGTTACGCAATAGAAGTTTTTAATCAAATACTTCTGTTTCCTTAGTAGAGATTTCTGCTTTGTTCAATGATAAAATAACTTTATCGTTTGGGTTTCTTTGATTTCTGCGTAACTACCGAAACTGAATTCTTTGAATTACGTATCGAAATTTCGATCAACATGAGAAAAAAAACATCCTGTCCGAATAAAAAAACAAAAAAGTCCAACCAAAAGTTGATTGTTAGCGAAGTATTTAATTAGAACGTTCGATGATGAGCGGGAGGTCAGAGTATGGTGCTGGCGATTGGGTCGAGGCGATCAGAAAGCTGGTCCGAACTCATCCACGAAATCCATTTTGGTCCGGCGATATGGCAAATTGCATTTCCTTCCTTCGTGATCGCTCGTTACCGCGGGAAGAAGGGATGATGGTAAAAAGCCGGTGCACAAGCTGTTCCAACAAGGAGAGGCGAAAAACGAGGCTTTTCGAGAATCGAAGGGAGAACGAGGGGGGATGGGAGACGGATCCGCAGGAATACGAAAGTGGAACAACTATTACGTGGTTGTGGAAGCCTGAAGCGTCGAAGAGGTTTCGCAGCGAGAATGAGGTCGTTTTGCACGTTGTGCTCCTCCGGTTTACATCACTCGCATACGTAGGGCGAGGAGTTTCAAGGTATTGGCTAACAGTGAAAATAAAAACTCACGTTGTATATCTGGTAACGATACTCCTTTTTTTTTTGTTCGTTGGTGCTTTCCGTCATTTCACACTTTCCAACCTCAAAGCGCAACAAATTTTCTTTACGCTCCAGTCGTTAAAAAATATATACTTTTTTCGCGGACCTTAAAAAAAAAAGTTCATCTACCTGGCGGAATTTGTCAAGATAGAAAATTCATCGCACTCAAAAGATGCATGTTTGATTTTTTTTCCGCAAGAATCGTTGATTTCCGGTGTGGGTTTGCACAGCTTCTGGTCTCCACCCGATAAATATCGAGAGATAACGCGGTGAACTTTATTTCAACCGGAAACGTGTTTTATCGCCTCGTTGATAACATCTGCACGAGCTGATTCTTTTTTTTTTTATCAGAGTTTCTGCTCGTTGTCCCGCTGGGATTTTTTCCCCATTTCCCCGCCTTCCTGCTTTGTACAATCGCCAAATTCGCGAACGAAATTAATCGACGCGTTGCGGTAACAATTTAATTGTAAAATATGCGCTACGATGGTTAATCTATGGGTCTACATCGACGCCGGTGAAATTATACAACGAATAACAATGCACACGTCCTCGTCGAATCATTGCTTCGATCTCGTTCGATCTTGTTCCATCGTTCCTTTCCTCAATATGATGCGTAATCTATGATGTCTATTTTTTTTACATGGTCGCATTTTTTTAAACTTTAAATTATCCAAACGATAAAAATCCCTCGACAACTGAAGCTTGGTATTTTTCCGCGCAGTTTCACATCCGATCGATCCTTTGATGAATAAAATCACACTGGGAGAAATGGATAAAAATAAAATTCAGTATATGTAGAAGACAGAATATAGAATAGGGTAATTCGAGGACAGATTGCAATAGTTTTCTTTGGAGGTTCCTATTTAAAAGTCCATCGAGTGAATATTAATTTTTTTATTTAGTCGTATATTTATTATCAATTAAATTGAACTCGAAATAATAATATAGGGTTCGTGTTATTCTCACTAAAAAAGAATGCATTCGAAAACACTGGGGTGGCCATCTCTCCTATACTGTTCTATATAAGATTGTCATAAACATGAAGTGATACAGTCATAATATTTTTATCAATTTACAATGCCCGTAGATTTCAAGGTAAGCTAGCCTCATGGAGAATTTACAGGCGTTCGTACTTCAAAAATGGTTTTTAGTTTCGTTCAGTCTAGAGTCTAGGGGTTGTACGACCCCGTCCATCCCTTTCTCTTCCTCAATGGTAAAATCGGACCAATCCTAAAACTGATTAAATGAAAATAATTTTTCATATATGAAGCATTTATTCTCTTCTGCCAGAAGCCTTATAATTCCTCCATGAATGGCCCGACTATTCAGCACACGATTCGCGTCTTGAAAAATGAGGGCCATCACTCTTAAAATATATAGAATAGATAGCCCACCCTTGATTCATTGAAGTAAATCAACAGCAGTAACTTTTTTTGAAGTTATGTTATAAACAAGCAAATGTCCTAATTGGTCCAGCTCAAAATACAGGCAAAAAGATGTCCACATGTGTCAATAGTTGATACACTAAGTGTTATCATTTTCTAATCAGTTGAAAAATATGTGCCAATCAATCATTTCCTCATTTATTTCTTATTGCAGATTCTAACACAGTGTTGAAACGCTGATGGCGTCCGAATGACGACAAAAAATCCTCCCCTTTCTGAATGAAAGGTAATCATTTTTCATTGGGTCATCTTTCCACTATAACCATCTATCCTCGAATTACCTTATATAGAAGAATAATAGAATACGGAAAAAAAAGAAATCGAAATTCAGAAATGATATGAAAGAAACATATACATTTGTATATTTTGCTTAGAAATGTTTACAAATGTTTGACGATTTTCCGAGTTTTCGAATACACATTATAACTTAATTTTCGTTCTCTTCATTTTGTAGATATTTTCGTTGAGACTAATAAAAATAGTTTGTGAATAATGAATCGCGTGAGTATTTTTGCAACTCCCAAAAAGTTAACCGAGTTTTTCATCAGACTCATTTTTCAGGAATAAAGAATCTGAAGTACGAGTTCTGTTCTTCCACGCATTTTAGTGCCACAAAATTCGAGGGTGTTAAGTGCATTCTCTAAAAATTCTCGTCTACTCCCTAGGAACAAAATACACGAGAGTTCACAACTTTTTGTCGCACACACGGAAACACACGCGCGCCTGTACATATTTTCTCGCTTCTGCATAACATAAATAATATACGATTAAAAAATATTTATATAAATTTGTATCTCGCAATATATTTTCGATCTAGCGGATAAATTCGACAACAATAAAAAAAGAACAACTTCTAGTAAGCCGACGAAGATATTTTTCCGAATAATCGGCGATTATCGATTGGATCTTCGATGAACGCTTTTTCATTCTCTTCTTCATCCCGATCTTCGTATTTCAAATAATTCAGGTCTAATCGATTATTCACCGTGACTGAATTTCGAGATATGAATACGAGAGAGGTGAAATTGGATGCCGGAGTTAATGTTTGACGCCGTGTCAGCAATGAACTCAAAGACGATTTTTTCGCAGTTTTCTTCGATTGCACTCTGGAATACTCGGGCCGAGTTTGAGATCGACGAGTGGGAACTGAAGTGAAGCATGCACGGGTAGTGCAATGTGAGAAATGGAGAAATAAAACGACGGTTAAAGAGGAAACGAAAACATAAAAATAAAAGAGTTGTTGACCCACTGAGTATGAAAACGTGTAATCGGCCTCGTTCCAAAAGTCACTAACTGATGCAGTGGGTATGAACGTACGTCGGCACGCGTGGAAATTATGAATTCGAATTAAGCTACAGACCTCTTCGTTCCCGGTTCCTTTCATTTGCTCTCATCTTCTCTTTCTCTCCTTCATCGTTCTTCCCATCATTCGTTTTGGTGCTCTCAATCGTATTGTCCGAGCTAACCGCACAAATGCGGTCTATTGATGAACAAAAGCGCCGATTAAAAAAAAAAACAGATTCTTCGCTCATTGGGTTCATCGTAGCTCCAAATGAGTTGGGTTAATCGGATCGTTGGAGCTTGATCGAAGAATGCGCACAAACAAGATGGCTCTCTCTTGCTCTCCCTAGAAGAACAATTATGTTTTCTAACCTCGAATACACGAGATCGTCTAGCATAACTGGTACCGTCAAGCAAGTATTCTTATTTTCCCGACGAATCTTTCGAACCTGATAATCGAACGCTTTCAAGCTTATACCCGAGCCTACTCGATCGTTTCTTGGTCCATCGCAGCCCCCACTCCGAATATCACATCGGGGACTGCCCCAACGTGCCATTTGTGAAAAAGGGAGAATTGGATTCAACGTCTGGGAGTGCGATAAATTCCGAATGGGTTCTGAACGCGTTTGTATGTGGGCAAGTTAAACCTGCACAACTTCACACCCAAACAGCCAACCTTGCGAGGTTGCTTCGTGGGTGAGAACGGACGCAGCCAGTAATAACGTTTACGGCTCTCGAAACAGGGCGAATATATCGCAAACGGTGTCATATATGTCTATACGGCAATGCGCTAAATTCCAGAGCCTCTGACGTGACAGCGATGTCGCAGAAGTTCCAATGTACCAGACACACAGGGTAGTTAATTTACAACGGCTCACTGCGAATATCCGCGATACTACTGACAACAACGAAATTTAAATAGCGAACGGTTCCGAAAAGCGTCTTTTATCCGGTATGGAAAACCTTGGAAGGAACGCGTAGGGTTCGCAAGGGAGTTTGCCTAATTAGTTAAAAAAGTCAAGTACTATCATATCCGACGATGGATGGAACCTTTCAGGTGCATTGTAATTGATATTATTTAATTTTTTTAATACACCTTAAACTGTACTCGTTAAATAATGTATGAGGCGAATAACTGGAAATCATTCGATCTTATCTGAAAAGTATTTCAGTATTAGCAACGACTCGAGAATAATGGGAGTAGAGCAATTTCACTGGGTTACAGCGTAAAAAATGTGGTCTGAAAAGTGACTTCCAAAGGAAGGTCAAATGCCTCCTACCAATCAGATTTACCTCCGTGCAAGTTCGAACTTTTTTCGTTTTTGAACGTTTTTTCGGAACACTGGATGCAACGTTCCGTTGAGGCGGTCTAGTTCGCACGGATTGGCCCATGCCAGAGCAAGGATACACCTAGATTCTGTTCGAGAATCCACTTCCTGGTTTCATCTCCGAGCAAACAATTTCAATCTAGACTCGAAAGAAGTCGTCCCTGATCGCGTATGCGCATCAATGCACACCCGGATGCCTGTACCGGACAGGTGAACCGTATTAAACGCGTTGTTGGGAGAATCGTCGAGGTTTCGCGATGACGCGGCCAACGAATAATAAGAAAGTAAGCGATACGAGCACCTATTTAATATCTACATACCCTGTATTCGATTAATCGCCAATAGGGACTGTGGTAGAAAAACTTCTAAGTTAGTGGATCGTCGAAGGTCGGTGTTATTGGAACGGAAATTCTTCGAACGTTGTGTAAAAGGCACTCCACTGATGATAAAATCTTGATGGATTCGATAGCTCATCGAATCCTAGGATTAATCGTTGAAGGTGCGACTAGTTCGCCGTCTTCCGTGCTGAGGATACCGGTCACGAGAAAAGTCGTTGATGAAAGAAACCATGATGGGCAAAAAGTGAAATAAAAAGAGTGAGAAGAAACGTGTAGTGGCTACGGCTCTCGGTGGAGTTGATTGACCGTGCGAATCTCTCGAGGAGTCTGAGTGTTGTTTGTTCGTTCGGTTGTTTTTCCAGCTCTTCGAGAGATTCCTCCGACGTCTCGACGAGTCCCGGGAGGCAAGGAGAAAGAGGGAGTGTGAGGACCGGGACATTTCCGTTCGTGTACCGGACACGTGTATAGGACGAGAAAGCCACTCATGGCTCGATGGAAAATAATGTGAAAAAGAAAGAAGAGATCGTGGTATGAGAAGGGTCCCCTGAAGGGTATCTCGGTCCATTGGGGTATACGCATCTCTACAACGTACTTTGCTATCCAGCTGAAGTTGTACACTCGATTCATCCACGAGTACCGCTCGATGTCCAATGTCTTCAGGATTATTCATGACCGTCCAACCCAGTAGATTACTCCGGGTAATCCGATCCTACAGCAATGATATTCCGAATCATCCGAAGCATCGTCTAACCAAATATTCGGTAATTTCGAGATGTCTTTTGGTCCTTCAGTTGACAGTGGAAAACGAGGATTCTCGTAAAGCCAAAGTCATCAATACTCCAGCTACCACCAGTACTCTTACTCTCCAATCGCTTCGGTAATCGTTGGGCTCTCGATAAATTGCATCGATCTTCCGTCGCTTGACTCCGCGGTTCGAGGCAAAGTATCATGGAGGGATGATGGGAATGGGGAACAAATAGGCGTGAAACATTCCTCCCTGTGATTGGTGGATATCTTCGTGGCTACGCTACTATGTCCATATCGGAGGTAGAGGAGTTCGAAGTGGTTAAAGCTAGGCTGCCTAGGGTATCCTCGTCTGGCAATGGATGATGGCAAGCCGGAGCCGGTGGGCTCAAGGGTGGTAGGTGCGGAGACGACAGCATCGGATCACCACCGTGTACCGGGCCACCAGCGTCGTCCTCCATCAGATCCTCGAATTGGGCCATGCTCAGTGCCTCCTCGGTCACCACGTCAGGCATCTGCTGAAACAGCAACCCCTCGAATCAAAAGATATACACCCTCGTCCCCCCACTGATGAAGGGTATGGCCGGAAGACGAACGATAGATCTAGGGGAGAAATAGCACGGACTGTATGTAGTCATGTGGGACAAGTGCGATATTTTGCATATTGCGTCAAGTAACATTTTTCTATTACGCAAATGTTACAAAATTTTGTTATATTCAGTTTAGATACGGTTTTATATGAATTAGACTATTGAACAGGTGTTTAGCTTGCACGGCGTTCTATCTAGTTTAATGTATGACGTTACGTAAATTGGTGCGATGAAACAAGTGTGAGCATTTTTAAGGAATTTCAATTTGAACAACTTTGGATTAGTGTGCGTACGAATTGTTGAGTGAAGAGTGCGCATGCGCAAGAGCAATAAGATTTCATTAACTTCAAGCTCAAATATTTTATGTCTTTTGTAGGTATGTGATATACATGCTCCAACTAATAACGTTTCAGCCTCATCGATACGAGTTGATTTTACTTGGATTTTTATAAATTTTAATGTTGACGATTATATCAGCGAACAATCATTGGATTATCTATGAGTATATGAGCACTTCTACCCCACATGACGCTAAGCGATGTTTAAACACTCGGGAGATTGCTTCGGAGAAAGTAGTTGGAAAATAACATTTCCGGTTGAATACATTGACGAGATGTGTCCACCCTTGTCCAATTTTTTTTTTTGTTTCTGCTTCGTCTTTCTCGACTTGCTCGGCGAACTAAATCGTGATCGGGAATAGGACCGTAAGGGAACGGGAGAATGGTCCGGGCAGACGAGACTGCAGATTTTTCTCGGATTTTCTCGAAAGTCCTGCAGGTACAGAGTGGAGAAATTGAACGATGGAGAATTTAGAGAGACCCAGTCCTTCCAATCTCTAGTCAAACGTGGTTAAAGTTTCGCGTAACGAGCGAGTTACCAGACATGGTATTTTTCAGTCACAAGCGAGTCCTCGCGCGTATTCGATAGAAACAAGCCGAAGAAATTTAACCGATCAACCAGAGATAAGGAAGAGGAAGAGAGCTATACTTCTGGAGTATTTTTCCATCCCTTCATGCACGAGACCTTTTATTTTCCAAAAGCTAGTTCATCCTTTTCGAGATAACGAGGTACAAGGTTGAGATTACGGAAAAACAATGAAGAAACCTCGTCGACGTATTATTACTTCCACGTGGCTCGAGAATCTCGACTTTCATCAGATATTTACAGTTTCCATTATCTCCCAACGGAAATATAATCTACTAGCGTATATATACGTCCGGTGGTCTTTATATCTTAAGTTCAAAATTTATTGTAATCGCCGTTGAGAGAAACCAACCAAGCAGCCCAATTGTGTAACAGGAAGTGCAAGCAAAACTCTGTAATAAATACGGACTCCAAAGAGGCTGACTACTGCGAGACTTTTATCTGCAACGATAATTCTCAACGTTACGATCTCGACGTCGGGGTTGACAGAAAACAGAAAAGTTTACAACCGGTGGGACAACTCGATCTACAAAGGGCTCGAAAGTATTACCAACTGTTTACGCTCCTACTTTCTTTCTGCTCGATCTTCGTTCTACCACATCTTTTCTATCCTGTCATCAAGGTGCAATTGCATTTTTAGGAGCAGCAAAAGTAAATAGTTTTCTCGCTATGGAAATGCGTGTAATATATTGGATCTAAAAGGGTAGAATGGAAATGATGGATAATCAAATACGTATAGTGTCATGTATCCACATGACTCTAAATATTGTCGAAAAGAAATGTCATTTGGATGAAGATTTGAAGCTCAAGATATGATTGCAATCGTATCTTAGATTGATTGTAACATTGCGATAACAGTCACTGTGCGGTAATGACAAAACGAGTGAAATTGAAATTAAGGAACATTGCTACGTGCAAGTATAAAAACTCACATTGATTTTTCGTCGATCGTGTTTACTCCTGGGAAACGAGTTGACGACACCGACGGCCGTTGACGCCCAATTGAAGTCCGTGACAGGTAGCCCATGATTTTTGGCCTGTAACTCGAGCTCTTGAACGCGCAGCAATAATCTACGATTCTGATGCTCGAGATGTTTGTTCCTAGACTCGCTCTGTTTCATTCGCGTTATCTCGTTCTTCAGCAACTTTATGTACTCCACCGAGGACTTTAATATCGTACCTTTATTCGGTCTTACGTCCCTCACGATCTCGTAATATCTGAAGATGCAAGCAAAATTACGAAACGTTGAATTTATTCAAGAATCATTTGTCTTTTGTTGGGAGATGAAAAATTTGTGCAATGATTTTTCAATATAGCTCTGAAAAAAAACTTCAGATTACTATTTTATATAACTATATTGCTTTTTAAGGTGTTTTAAGGTATAAGATATAAAGTTTGGCAAAGAGTTGGTTTAAAATGGGAGGAGCATAGATTCACTAGTCTAAATCATATCCTACATGTTTAACCTTACAAATAGCTAATTGAATAATAAATGAACTTGTAGAAATATTAATTTTTCACTTTTACAAAAAATAATTCATATATTTATAACTATTTAATTATTTGTTGGAGAATATTTCATTGCAGAATCCTTATTTGTTCGAGAATTTTTGCGATTTTTTAAATATTAAATATATATTTTATAAATCTTCATTTTTAATATCATTCCCTGTACATATTTATAAATATTGCATAAATTCTGTATATAATTTCATCGATCCTTTTTTTTCAGGAACGATTTAATCTGCGAGTTTGTCGTTTTCTACACGAACAAATAAACATTTTGTATTCTTCAATATTTCATTTGCGTTTCCTTAGTGTTTGATTCACGTTAAAAAAACAATTTTCATGAATTCAGCAATCACGTAAGGTTTTTATTTTCGTTGTTATTTTTGTCTTTTTCTATTCCGTAACTCGATCTGTTTCAACGCGAGATCAGATTCGTCGAAAATACATCATCATCGCTTTTCATTCACGAGAGATTGTCGGAGAGGAGCCTTGACATTCTCAGGGCTAGAAGGCGACGAGTAGAAAGCCTATTACGTACGGGGATTCGTCATTTCAACCCCTCGAGAATACCAGGCGAATTCTCGTGAATATTTCCTATGTTGAAAGGCCATTGCCGATCTGTTCTCGCAGGACTCGCCTTTTCGCGGAAGAAAGGAAACCTGAAATACTAAAATCCTCTTTTCGTTGTCCTCTCAGCAATTTAATATTGTCTTTCATCCTACACTCTCTAATGGGGGTCGCTTGAAATCGCGCGTAAATGATCGTGCGGAACGAACAACATAAAAAGAATACCAAAATCGACAAAAAAAAATAGGTATTCCTGACCATACCTGACACACACTCAATCAACGACGAGAAAGTTTTTCCGGATTTTATGGAAGAAAAATATTTGATCGAATCAAAAAAAAAAAAATTAGCCGATCGTTGGTCTCCACCCCGGCGAGTTATTACCACGTGGAAAGAACTCAACTGTGGTATAAACTCTTTATTCAGCCGCAGCGAAGAAATTTTAACTCCCGGCTGCTCTTGCGAATAAAAAAAAAAACAGAAATATCTTGCACGGAAATATATGAAACTTTTTTATGTTGAGTTCCGGAGGTCAAGTTTTTCATACCGTCCACTTTTCTCGAAACTCTTCAACGGAAAAGAGAAGAGAGAAAAAGAAGAAAAGGCGGGGCGGAAACTTTGTGTCTAATAAACGCGTGTACACTGGGGAACATATTTTATCCTCGTTATACCCGGGTAACTCTAGAACGAGGAAGTAAAATATATAGTGCGCGAGATTGTAAGAGTAGGCGAAGGGTGATTGCATCGGGCGCATTAAAGAGAGCGTTCTCGCCTCAGTGAGAAACAAGCGTGGAAAATGACAGTGATCTCGTGTGTTTAAGAATGGATTCTACTTTGAAACTTTGAAAAAAAAATTTTTTTTTTACATTTTTCGAAAGTAAATATGTTCAAGAATGTTCGTTCAAAATTTTATAAAAGTTCAACCAGTCTAACTATCCTTTTTCGCCTTTCGAACGTACCTACCTGAGCCGGATCAGCCGTATACAAAAAATTAATAAAACAAATGTAAACATTTTTTTTATGTACTTAAAGAGTGTATTTATTGAACAGTTTAAACCCCATATCGATATCTTTAATAGTATTCTCAGAAAAAATTCTCGAAAATAGCGTTTTTTTCATGGCTTCAAAGTAGAATCCTGCCTTAAACAAAAAAATAGGTATGGACGAAATACCGGAGAAGACGGATATAACACACAAATAAATGAACATGGTCAACTTTCAGAACACTGGCAATCGTATATGCAGCGTTGATGAATCACCATTTTATAAGATACGTAATACGTTTTAATGACTCTGCAGTCCTCTACGAGGAATTTATCGTCATAGAAAAGTAGGTACATCGACGGTAGGTTTCAGAAGACCCCCCGAGAATCGTTGCTTTAATATTGTTGATATCGTGCACCTGGGATGCTTTCTCTGTATCTCTGTCTCTCTCTCACTCTCTCCTTTTGTCGCATTACAATACATATTGTCGTGAACGGCAGGCCGAACGTATACGAGGTTTTCCAACTGAAATAAGCACGCAGCGGTAATACATTGAATACTTTCACTATCTTTTTGAAATTCAGAAGTTGTTGAAATTATGATAAAATAAGAGTAAACAGAGCAGATAAATATCTAAACTCTCGCAAGGGTGGTCTTAATTAATTAATTCAGACATGCGCAATGAATATTATTGAGGGCAATCAATGTCTTCATTTTTCTTACGAATTCCAGGCGACTTTTTTCTGAATTGAAAATAATTCACTTTTTCAGATTGGATAAAAATAATTAGGGAGAAATGTTGCGAAGATGAAAAGATTTGGGGAAAAAGAGCAAATGAATTAAAAAATAAATAGTCTATGCGAAATCATGATTTCAACATCCTCGTCAAGTCAAAATATCAATTTCACAAAAAATTACTGACTCAAATATTATTTTGCCATTTGTATCCTACTCCATCGCGTAGAGTAAGAAGTAAATTATTGAGGGCGATCAATGTCTTCATTTTTCTAACGAAGTCCAGGCGACTTTTTTCTGACTTGAAAATAATTCACGTTTTCAGATTGGATAAAAAAAATTAGGAAGAATTGTTGCAACGATGAAAATATTTGGGGAAAAAGAGCAAATGAATTAAAAAATAAATAGCCTATGCGAAATCATGATTTCATCATCCTCGTCAAATCAAAATATCAATTTCACAAAAAATTACTGACTCAAATATTATTTTGCCATTTGTAGCCTACTGCATCGCGTAGAATAGAAAGTAAAAAAGGAAAGAAGAAAAGTGGCGAGAGATTCAATCGATTGGAATCTCAATGCCCTGTGGAATAACAACAAACTCAGAGTCCAAGGGATAATAGTCTCGCGTATCATAAGTCCCGAGGCACCCTCGCAATGCAAGTATTCGCAAGACCTCCCAACAAATCAATGTCCTGCCTGTGCTTTGTTGTGATAAGAAAAAAAAGAGCATCCAGCCTAGGGCATGGAATATCGAGCTGCGAATAGTCACGTTTACGATTGCCGGCTTCCACCTTTTCCCCCACCAAAAAAGGAGAATTATGCAAGATGTTTTTTTTTAGGATGAAAAATAATTTATCGACACGGTTAATTTCCGATCAAGAGATTCTGATGACCTCGCGCAAATTGTGCGGAAAGAAGGTTCTTATTGTCAGCGAGTAACGATCTGGGTGGCCTTCGTGATGAAAATCCACCGATCGATCGAGCACTCGTGGATACGATTTTTGTTGCGTGACTGAAGGAAAATATGCGCATGAATTTCGTTCCTTGAATTCACTCGATTGATTGCCTTCGTGACATTGGGAGTAAAACAGGGTTATTGGGTTAGGCCCGGGTTTCAATCTCGGTTCCCTCGAAATTGGAATCCTCTCCCCTCAGATGCCAATTTATGTTCCGAATGTTCGAGAAAATTGCGGATTTGTCAATTTTTTAATTTCTCGTTATCGTGTCAATCAGGAAAAAACTAAGCTGTTGGATTTTTTCATCCCCCGATTACGCCGATCAAAATTGTTTGTATTGATTATCAAAATATTTGGTTTTATTGACCATTATTATTAACCCTTTTTATTAACAAAAAAAAACAATCGAACCTAAAACAGATTTTTCCACCATGGGAAATGGAAAACATTGAAGTTTTATTTGGTACTAATAGAGTTATGTAGTAAGGATACGCGTTTTTCTTTGCTCTTGTAAGTGAGCGCGGGTGAATGTGTGCGTGCTTACCTGCGGCCATCGTTCGTGAAAAAACGATAAATTTCTACTATAGAATCCTGATTAAAAAAGGTTTATTGATAAATCCGACTTCAAAATCTCGTTAATCTTTAATTACCTCCAACTTTGATCTCACATAGCTGTATGCATAATTATTTAGTTTTTGCGAGGAATTACTGTCGTTCCAGAAGGTTTATTAGATTCGTTTGTATGATTTGCTTACATTAACATTTCAATTCGTTACAGAATTCATATTTATAATATAAAAATAATACCTTCACATTCTCAGCGTGCATAAATTTACCCCACAGTTAACCGCAACACGTTTCAGGTGAGCGCATTTTGAATCCTTTTATCAAATAAATATGAAGGTTACATGTAACTTTTTTTTTTATTTCACCATTACTTGGGTATCGAATCAAATCGAAATATCGAATTTTACAAGGAAGATCTTATTATTCTAAGCCTTATATTTTAAACTTGACCAAACGTCAAATTCCGCGGTGCGCACACTTGACCCGAATGACTAGCTTTGCCCACCTTCGTTAAAAACGGTCTATTCCTGACGATAATTTCTTCGGAATCACTCGTTACATCCTTACGTCGAGGATTTCTGTTTTTTTGGCTCCGCGGAACATCAAAGAGGAGGGTACCGATAGAATATAGAACATTTCTGAAGGTAAAAAGAAGGGCAAGGAACAGACGATCGAAAGGTTGGAGAAATAAGAGTGTCAGGTATTCGCGTTGCAAAGCTTCAACGATGTCGAAGATGTAACGACGAAATTCATCCACACACATTCTCCCAACGTCATCCCTCGTTTGCAATCGCCTTAGCACGTCCAGATGGTGACCGTCCGTACATAAGGGTAGCATGGACGCTGAAGGGTAAGAGAGGTCGATTGCTAGGTCCAAAATAAGGGTGGAACAGCTTTACACATCGAACTCTGGATATGTGTATGTGGGCGGAGTTGTAGGAGTGATAGGGGATGGAACGTACGGTGCGGAACGGTTTTTGAGCCTCCAGCGAGAGACACTGACTAATGGATTGCTACGCAGATTGATAAATGGTAGATCAACGTGAGCGCACCAGGAACGATGGTGGTCCACGAGGATGCCGTCTTTCCTACTCGTGATGAAAGCTCGTTAGCAAAGGGCTAGAGTTCGGCTTCGACCTTGCCACTTTCAAATATATCGTATTCTTCCACTTTTCTACATTTCCCAATAATAGATTACGATTTTTATTATTTTTCCGTCGGGGTTTTGAATTTCGATTGGCCATCGAAAGGGCCAAGCGAATAGTTGAAGTTTGCATCGTTGAAACAGAATTTTTTGTTTTCTCATAATCGATTGGATCTAGAATCATTTAATGCGAATTTATCGAAGACTATGGAATAAAGATCGTAAGAAATTTAGGAATTGTTCAAGACGTTTTTCTACAACTTGTTACTTATGATAAGTAAATATTTGAATTTGTCCTCAAGTGAAGAACATACTTTATTTAACGTTTTTTGAAAACTTAATAAATAATGTAATTTTTTTGTTTCATTGTGTACTTAACAAAATTGTATTTGGAACATAATCCTTGCATAGACCTTTTTTTAATATCATGATTAATTTAACATTTTTCAAAACTCAAATTACATTCAAAATTTACAATTGTTCGGCGCAATAGCCATTCTGATGAGAATTCGACTTCAAATAATCAGTTCCAAATTTGAAGCAAATGCAAAAAGTCATAGTGAAAAACAGGGAGAGAGAGGGAAGTAAAAAATTGAGTTCAACAAACGAGTCAAGTGAGCATGAAAATAATAAGGAACTCGATCATCCTTAATGTAGTACAAGAACTACGCGAGTGTTTTTTTCCCTTGTTATTTCAGCAAAAAGGGCGCGATGGTAGTTGAGATGTGCGTCAGGACGAATATAGAATTAGACCAGAGGTCTAATTCTAATTTTTCTTAATTAGAGGTTCACCAATTACTGGGTATGTAAGTAATTACTATTCCCTGGTAAATGGATTAACAAAGGCAACAATTTTATTAGAAATTTTGTCCTATCGTTTAATAACATTTTTGAATAAAATATACGGGGTGTGCCTGTATTTGCACAAAAATTATAATAATTCTCCTTCGTTCACGGAAAGTGAAAAAAATAAATGGATATACTCACGGATCATTGGTTTTGGGTAGTAGTGTCCCGAGCTCTTTGATTCTGTCATTTATGTTGAATCTTCTTCTTCTTTCGACTGTGGAACAAGAACACAAAAAAAACAACAATAAATAGCTCGTTAAGGTATAAGTATTAAAATTAAGAGATTAAGGAAAGAAAGTCATTGATGCTACAGAAGCAAATCGAATAAGAGAGGAATCGAGATGAATCTGCGGAGTAGCGAGAAGCCCCATTTGTCAGTTTGCTGTTTCCTCTCTCGTTATCAGTGGCAAGCAAGCGAGGAAAACCTGAACGAGGATTCGATCGCGACGTTCTGTCGTGCAATGGCGCAAACCCTGTAAGAACGTTCGTTGAGGTATACCGTGGCTTCCTCGGAACAACATTATTCTACATTGAAACCCGAACATGCCCCCAGATACGCGAAGTATCGATTGCGTGAACCTCATTAACGGAACCAATAAAGATAAATCCATTTTTATCGACGCTATTTCATGAGTTTACGCGAACTTAAATTGAGTCTGCAAATCACTAGATAAAAAAAATAGGTTAAAAATACTAAAATAACAAAGTAATAATAATAAAATAAATAAAATGTAAATAATAAAATTAATAATAAAAATCTATCGAAATAATCAATTTTTATCGAAACAATAAAATCCCCCAAAAGTTGTGGGAAACTTTTGGGGGAATTGAAACTTTCAACACATCATGATATTTTGTTTAATTGAAAGTTTAATAAATGTGCATCATTGTAGAAAAAAATCAACCGTTCCGTTTATATTCTTCAATTCACTGATATTCTAACGGTATCAGTGCATGGGCCATCAGGTAAAAAGATAGGTAAATAGATAAATGGAGGAACCATGGACGTACAATTCTAGATTATGTAATCCGTGTTTAATCTTACAAATAAGTAATTTAATAATAAATTAACAGTTGGAAATGTTAATTTTCCTTTTGCAATAATAATTGGAGATAAATTCGACAATGTATGCACGTACTTGACTGAGGTTTTGTCAATGTCTATATGTCCATACATCTGTTACAACCGTACAACACAAAAATGTTTAATTCTATTAATTTCATTAATACGTTCAAATAATCTTAGTCCTATCGATAATTACTCAAAGACTCAATATATATTATGTTTTCCAATAATCGCTGATTAGTACATCGCTAAAAATAAATTGTTCAATATTTTATAATTTTAAGACCCAACCCTATAATGCAGTCTGGTTATTTTAAATTTAGCTCAATTGTTCACGTGTTGAAATCCCATTCGTTTTTCAACTATTAACATCTGCTTCAGCAGATGTTTGTAACATTTCAATACTCATAAATTCACTAAACTAGCGTGGATAAAATAAATGTATTCTATTTAAAAACCAATTTGAACAAATTAATGTAATATTTAAATTAATTTCAACTTAACTAAGTTATCAAGTGAAGAATTCTACAGAAGGATACTTTTGTAAAATAATTAATGTCCTCACATCCTGTTAAGAACTGTAATAACCCAAATTTTCAAGAATTTTGGTGGTGTTTTTAATATCCGTAATATCAATATCCGGTCCTTAACGTTAATGCTCTATCCCAGCAGTACTCAGTGCCTACTTCGAAACTGTCGAAAATAAGAAAGACATCACATCCGATGAAGCATGTTTTCTTTTTATCTGGCCCTCGTATAAATCATTCGGTACGAAACTTTGCGAGTCTCCGCGTCGAAATGAAGACAAGTATTTCTTCGGAATAATTATTTTTGTCGCTCGCGATACTGCACACCCCATGACATTTATACGTTCACGTCCGTGGAAATTATACGAGCGATCGAGTATTTGCGAATTCCAAGGACTTGATTATTTATCACCTTCAGTCATTAATATTTATCGAGCCACGATCGATCTTCGATGTCGCGAGACATTACTCAATGTCTGCACAAATGCACGCAACTGGGAAAGTGTAAAAATGATATAAGAATTCGTGTACTCGTACAATGGGTATTCGGAGTGGACAAAATAATGGAATGAATTGTCAAGAAGTATAATTTGTTTGTTTGGTTTTCTTTGGGTTTGTTTGGGTTTGTTTGGGTTGTCAAGTGTCAAGAAGTATAATTTGTTTTACCCTATATTAAAGTCCTCTGGGAAATACGTGATTCGTAATTTTTCCGTCGGTCGATTAGTTTAGTTCGTACCACGAATAGAGATAGAAAGCCGAACAACGAGAATTAACGATCACGTTGCCAATGGTACACAATATCAAATGAATGGAACGGAGAGGAAAAGGACCATTGGGAAACGGCAAAGGATAAAGGCGTGGATGTACACAGGGAAGTACACTTTGAAGACATTCGACTCGAGGACTGTTCCTGACGTATTGTAGTTTTGGCTCGATAGTAAACGTTTCATGGATTCCGATGTTTTGAGATTAACCTGTCACTAGTAAAGCAGGAATGTTTACACGTTTGACTCTGCTTGCTACAAAATCGACGATAGATGGAGAAACATTTAAGGCAGTTGCACGAAACCTGACCTACCGATATATATATATATATATATATAGGATGACGCTTATAAAGTGACCAAATTTATTAAGGGATGGAAAAACCGTGAAAATTTCGAATTATTATTCGTTCCGAATAATTTCGATGAGAAAAATTTATCAAAATACACTATATTTCGAAGACTAGTTAATAGAACGAAAAAAAAAGACAATTTTGGGAAAGTAAAGATTACCCATTTTTTATTCAATAAAATAGAAAAAATTCGCATATTCCATGGCCAATGTAATAATTACCAGGAATACGACAAATTGAAATGAATTCTACTTCAGAAAAGAACATTCTGAATGTTTGAAGTTTTACTATCGTTCTATAAAACCCGAGTTCAAATTTTGATGTTTTACAGGTATATTCAATTTTTTCTCGCCAATACCGCTCGCTAAAACATATACTCGATTGTTTTCAACAGTGTTTAAAAAATCATGAATTATTGTTTGCCACAAATGATATAACCAACGTTGCTGAATTACGGAGTTTACGTCAGCGGATGAGCGTTTTTGGCAGTTGATTAACGATGATATTAACGGTCTCAATAACATTGGACATTGGACGAATCTTGAATGGAGAACAATATCGATTATTCCAGAGAGGGTGAGAGGGAGGTCAAGAAAAAGCAGTATCAGACTGTAGGGTTTACTGGACCACGCGAATGGTACGACCTACAAAGTATCGGAATTTGCATTTCAATGTTCCCATCGCTCCGACTCAGTTTTCCGCGTTGTTGATCGAAAACCAACGGCGGAAAAAATAGATAGAAGTACGAAGTCGTCGAAACCAAACAAGAGATCCCGAAACATCCAAACGATAGCCTGAAAAATAAAATCGGCGACTCTCTTCCAATAACCGATTTTTTCTTGTCGCTAGTCGTTGGAGTTTCCCATAGAAAAGAATTAGGGAGCGAGGAAGGGTTACTAGGGAGTGGTAAGAAAGAAACTGCGAAGGCTATGCACCCAAGAAACTACTTTCTACTCGGTTTGTTTTGTCGATGAGAGTCAAAACTCAGACTTCAACTTTTTCACGATAACTTTGATTAAAGTAGCCCGGAATGAAATTCGGACGAGAGAGAAAGAGAGCGAGCAAATATCGGATGTGTCAGGATCCAGCACGATTCCCAAATCGTTTCGAGTCCCGATTGGCCTTCTCTTTTTCTTCCATCCCCATCTCTCTCTCTCTCTCTTGTACTGTTACGAGTAGCTATGTAGTTTGTGGATGGTAAAGTCTGTGGGGGAATCACAGGAAAGGGGACGAGGTCGAGCTCACACCGGTGAGGAAAAGTTCACTCCTCCGCGAACTTCTCAAGGAACCGCGCAAGTTTCTCTCTTGGCGAGTCACTCCTCTCGCGTTCGCCCCCTTGGACCAAGAGAGGAAAAGGAAAACTTGTTCCGATCCAGCTGATTAGATTGCGACGGTTAATTCGAAAGACGCGAACGTTCTCGATTACGCCCTACCATTACCCAAAAGAATGTCTGTGTATTCTCGTTCCTTTTCCTTACCATCAACATCCCTAGGTGTGTTTTTTGCTGCTTGTTCCTTCGTCCCATGGGACGAAGTAGGTGGAAGGATGGAAGAAGGCGGAGGGTTGTAAAACGTGCTTTGCGAATCGCTCTGGACAACTCCTTTTCCATGATCAGGTAATAGGTTTTGAAACATTTGAGCAAACTTAAAAAAAAATTCTTCAGCTAGTCAGTTACGATTGAAATCACCCGTGATAACTCAATTGTTCCACAAAAAATTAAGAAGCTCCGTTTGGATGTTGAAATAAAACAAATTGTTTTTCAATGCAACAGTAATTACGAAGATCTGGCACGTGCCATCATTAAAGTTTCATTTATCTAAAATGAATAACACACTTTTTAATTTTATTCAAAAAATAATTACTTCCCAGCTATCGCAGAGAAGTAAGTTAAGACGACTCGCTGAATGGTACTCCCATGAATTATTCCAATTTATCAATGCAAAGGGTTGCGACACTACAGACATTGAAATAACGCTATGATGGATGGAGATGATGAAATTGAAATTCCTGGTGTTTCCGTAACACCTAGCTGCTAAAATTAATTATTTTCAATCTGTTAGCGAAAAGCGAGAAAAATGGCGAGCCAGTAAGGTTACCAATCGAGTGAAATCTCTCGCAAAGCTAAAGGTGCATCGTGGAGCAAACAGTATAAATCCTACCCACACATATACGTGTGAAGTCGATACCAGGTGAAAAAAAAATGTTGAAAAAAATCATATCACGTACGATCGTCGGTCACGTGTGTAGGACGTGAGTCGAGATCGTTCTCAGTTATTTTCTCAATTTTTTTTCTTCGCTTCTATCTCCGTCCAGCTTACGCGCCGAAAATGATCTTTTTCCTTTCTCTCCACAAGACGGGAGAGTCGCTTATACGTCTCTCCTCGAAAAGAAGCGAACCTGACCACGGTAATACTATCGGGCAGCACACAAACTGTATCCCGAGGTTTTCAAGCTTTCCTATATACCGCGTCCAATAAGCATCGGGCGTGCCAGCAACTCCTTTCGGAACACGAAGATTGCCTCCCGACAAAAACCTCACCTCGTTCTCGATGTATACGATATACACGTCGTGTTTGCCGTTTCGGCAAGAAGTGGAGTGCCAGTCATCGAGAGCTGGGTTAAGAATGTGCAACGAGGAAAACCTATCATCAACTCCTTCACCCAAAATTACAATTTGTTTTGTCGCCGGCGAATCCATGTATTGTATTACGTTTCATTTCCCCTGAGCTACCCCTATTGGTGATCCCACATTTTTATGGATAACAAGACTTGGGGTTGTTTCATTTTTTTTATATCCTCGACGAAACTGAATTCAATAGCTGATCTTAGAAGGACCCAATCTTATTCTCCCAGATCACGGATTTTCATATTTTGCAGTTTCAATTTCATTTCTGATAAGGCACAACACTTTAGAGGGGCCGATACCCGCGATGTCGGATTTGTTGCTACATAATTAAAGGGAGTACAGTCATTTTCGTAAAATAATCTTTTTTTTCGTCACGTTTTGTTACGAAAACTAATATGGAAGAATAATTAATGTAGAAAATTGAAACCATGATCTCGCGGAATACCAAAGGAATAAGGAGATTATTCCAATGTCGTGATGAGAAATCGACAATAAAAGTAGTAAAGGAAAAGTGAGGAGTGATTTATTTCTACTTACTCATATTGTGATTGTCCTTCTTTTGTCTATCCTTAGCTAGGGCGTGGATTTCGGCATCGGTGAGAAGAAGAGGCTCCGGTTTGATTTGAAGATCTGGAAGGCTGCTGAGGCTACCGGAGTGACTGTCCTTCAGACCATCACCGAGCGAGCCAGCCTCGAACGACAGAATGTCATCAAGTAGATCTTCCGCCTTATAGAGATAACAGAATCATCAAATACACGATTAAAAACTTGCCAAACTCAAACCTCTATAACATTACATTTGGCGAATCAGCATAAACAATCTCATAATTCAGACCTAAAAACGTAGAAAGATCTAAACGTGGATTCGAGAGTTACGAATGTTGATCCGTTAGGTGCGAACTTCGAGTGGTTATAAAACAGATGAAGAGTAATATGTCCGATGTCAATATCGATGCTCATAGGCTTATCAAGTGATCCACTATTTTATGAAGAACATTGATAATGAGACTTAGGTAATCTTAAACGCCAAGTTGACTGCAACGGACAGCCAAAAATGACGAACCTGGCAACCCTCATTGAATGTCATCAGACTATTCAGAGGACAGTCAAGTTCCAATTGTATTCCTTCAAACACGCGACACTTCCACCTTCCGGTTTTTATTCCCATTATTACGGCACACTCGGCGTCGAGTTTCATGCCGCTCAGTTAGCTCGACCAACCATCGATCTATCAAGACATCGTCGAGGATTGGCGAAGCCTCCCGTCATTTCCCTTCTCTCTCTATCCATCCTAAGACATCTCCGCGCTATCGCCTCCGCTCGGTCGAGTGTCTCCAACAATCGTGTTGCCGAGAGCGAACATAGCGTCGTTAATAATTCCCTGAACGACGTGTCGGCGGCGTTAAATCACGGTTCGCCTTGAGCCACTCCGCCAGGTCCCCTACCCGAGAAGAGAAGGAATACGTATACAGCATTGGTGACTCGGAGAATGGGGTATAGTGCCCAAAACGCAAGGCTATGTTTCCAGAAGGCGGTTAGCTTAGGTACGTTAAGGGAGCTGTTGGAGAGCGCAAGGGGCGAAGGAACGCCTGAACACAATGCCGTCGGGACGGCTGCTGGCCGATTATTCACTGGAACTATAGAGAAGAGTGATACCTCTCTCTCTCTCTCTCTCTCTCTCTCTCTTCCTATCTCTTTCTCCCTTACTCCACGTCTCGCGCTGGATGTCTTCCACTTCATGCCTCTCGCGGATGATCAGGAGAATCTCCAGAAACCTCTGAACACCATCAGGAGCAGGAACTGCGATAGCATTGGCTAGAAGAGACTGCCAAACCATTCGACCTTTCTCCCTCGTGTGATCTCTCTATCGTGCATCCTTGGCGGGGGAAATCTGAGGATTTCATCCCCAGCAGAGGAAAGGATGGGGAAGCTGGAAGGCGGAAGAACAGTGGAATAGAGATGGAGGAAGCTGGTCTCGGAGTCATTACTTCCGGATCATAGACGGCAGTGAATCCGGCTGGTCCATTCCTTCGAGGAATCCGTCGCCGTGGAACATTTCGGCCGAAATGAGTTGGTACGACGACCAGAGTTACTCCGGAGACTACCACTGGAAATTAATGGACGCCGGTCCTTTTCCCTTTGCCTGTATTCGGATAAGGGCTAATGGCGACTACTGCGAACGTGGTTCGAAATGTTTGTGACAACGTTTCTCTCCCGATTTCACTGTTAACGTGACAAAATGCGGAATCCGTTGATCTGTTTGCTTCGGGCTATTGCGACCGATGTAATTAGTACGATACGGATGATTCATTGAAGGAGGAAATTGAAATCAAAATTCAGCTGGAGTAATGGAGTTTTAGATATTGAAATGACGCAGGATTTGACTGCAGTAAATGTGCAGTTCCGGTTGGTTCTTGCACAGTATTTGCATGGTTCATTTTTTTGCATTTTGCTGTAACGTAGATATCAATTTTTTATTATAATAATATGATTTCCGGAACAAAAACGAAACATTTTTGTTTTCGCCTTTATCGACATACTTAGCCTAACTAATTTTTGCCTCGGTGTACAATGATCTTGCGCAAGATCGTATCTACTCGGAGCAAGACAATGTCGACAATGCGAGGAAAAATACTACTCACTGAATAAGCTCGCGAACATTGTCGCTCGATGATACGAAACGTTGCCCAATCATCACTGGTATTCAAGAGTATCTGCAATCTTAACCCACTGTATGTACCTTGCATAATGATAATACGACGATTTTTCGAATGCGCGGAAAATGTGGGGATAGGCAAATCGAACGAAGTATCATTAATCCTGGATTGAAACACGGCGAAACGAAGGAAACAAGGTTCGACGTATGGAGAGAAACAAATCATACGAAAGCAACCAACTGTGGAGTGCTTGTTACTCAAATCACTCTCAGTCCCTCCCAATACAAGTTTTTATTTTCCGAGTAGATTTCCAACTTTATTTTATCCATTACGATGGAAAAACTCAAGTGAATTGTAGTTTCTTTAAGATTACCGTTTCTCGTCGAGAATATCTCGCGAATTGAAATGAGAAGTAGCCTCGTGTGCGTACTCGGTTCATTCGTATGCAGAGCGTTTCTCATCTCTGTCCAGACCGTCCTCGAACCACTTTTGTGTCGAAACGAGCAAATGGTCTTTAAACATATTCTACGCTACTGAAGATTTTCCACGAAAATGCATTCTTAATGATCGTTAAATGATTGTGATTATTGAAAATCGAAGATGCGAGCATTTTTCCAAGAGATATGGACAGAGAGGAAAAGATAAAATGGAATTCCTTGGCAGGCCTGAAATTCCACGGAACCAGGGGATTTCCGAGATAAGGTGTCTCAATGACCGGCGGCGTTTACCGCAATGATAGTTATCGAGAACTGCAATGGTATGGAGAGACGAGGGGGATGGTCAGACAGATGGGGAGATTAGTGACGATACGAATCCATTCAAAATATTCCGCGATGCGCACTATCGTTCCTCCGGATGACTCATTATAATCAAAAAGGTGTACCAAGCTCTGAATCACCAGAAAAAATGGTTGATAATCGGCAAAGAGTTCGTTTTATCTACATCAAAAGGGGCAGTAGAATAACTGTAAGCAAAATATTATAAATTGAGTTTTCATTGCAGCGGTTTTTGGAGTTATAATAAAACACGTAGGGACGATAGGCGGAGCGGTGACCGTTCAGCCACGTAACAAAGACGATACCGAATACAAATTTTATTCGTTAATTTCATTCGTTTAAATCTCACAGGGACCCATGTATTTCGAGTTTCCCTGTGCCCTCGTGTAACTATCCATCAACCATTTGGATAACACTCGAAGAATCTCTTATTCTACTGGTGATTGTGAAAACCCCCAAACGCGTCAAAAAAAACCGGAAGCAAATAAAAAGGACGAAAACATTCACCCAACCTCGGCTGTTGGATAAAAGTACTGAACATTAATGATACGCAAAACCCATCAACCACTTGCGGTGGAAAGACGTGCCATGCGAGTCGAAATGCTTTTGTAACCCAAACGCCGGCGACGTGTTACATACGTCGTCAGGAAATGGTTTGAAAACAAAATGACGTTCTGGCACGCGCAACCGTGAATTTCTTTTCACCGCAAGTGGTTAACAATGTTATGTACCTTCAGTCGAAAAATTCAACTTCCATGTATACAGCTAACTATGCGTCACCCAGGAATAATACATCAAGTTCATATTTTTATGGAATGAGTGCGGAAAGACAAAAAATTCCGGGTATTCCCGCTTGTCATTGAGCGCGGATGTTACCGTTCACGTATATGTTATCCGCGAATGAAAATGGCTCGGGTATATCTACATACAAATACACATACACAGAGAGAGAGATAGAGAGAGAGAAAAAAACGGAACAAACGTGGCAGTCAGTAAAACGGTGACTGTATGGATTCGCGCAACCGTAACCGTATAGCTATACCCCCTGTCTCCTCCTCGTGCTCGCTGGTCGGTATATAAACTTGGCTGTTACGTAAATATTACATAAACAATAATATGCGACGAATTACCGTACGCTATTCACGGCCGGCTCTAGCATATCCATCCAATCTGCGTGGTGTCGACTTTTCCAATTTTTTTATTGTTTCTACAAAAAATACCACCCTAGGAGAGTACTTGTGAAGCAAGAAAACGAGAAACATTAATTGAACATTTTTGAATGTAAAAAGCAAATTATTTTAGGTACTTGTTGCCCATATTGTCTAATACTTTATTTTTACACTTCCTGTACGTCACATAATTCAAAAATCGATCGTCATAGTATATAACTCATGTACTAAAAAATAATCAGAGCTCAATCCATTTGACTTTGTAGTTTTGTAATATTTAAGGCCAGAAATCACTTTAGAAGCGTGAAAAATAGGTATTTATTCGAGAATTTTTTTGAAGGGGATAAAATTATGTAATCATTTTCAAATTTTAACATAATTTTATTGAAGTATTCAAGTTTGGAAAGATTTTTTTTGTTACGATGATACACAAAATGGCGTCGTTATTAAGGG
>JAPYZJ010000190.1:0-71859 GCA_030522765.1 Ophioninae sp. B BG-2022a
ATGCCCGTGCCAGAAATGGCACGGTGAATACGGTACAGAGGGGGTAAGTCGGCTGCGGCCGCAAGGGGGGTGGGGGGAAGGCAGGAATCAAGGTGGGGGGGAATAGGAACAAAAACAAGGTGGGGGAAAACAGGAAGGAACAGGGAGGGGGGCAACCGTAAAAAACTCAAAAGGGTACAACGGTATGGTACAACAATAAAAAAATAAAAAATAAAAAATACTCGTATATAATGCAAAAAAAGAGGTATTTCAAAGCCAGTGGATCCGAGTGCAGTTCTGAAGGAGGGCTCCTCTTTCCATAATTGCAGAACAACATTCACGGCGTATCAGCTGGAGGAATTGGAGCGTGCGTTCGAGCGTGCGCCGTATCCGGACGTGTTCGCGCGTGAGGAGTTGGCGCTGAAGCTAGCCCTGGACGAGTCGCGTGTCCAGGTGTGGTTTCAGAATCGTCGGGCGAAATGGCGGAAGCGTGAGCCGCCCCGTAAGAGTGCGGGTTACATGGGTACTGGCTCGGCGAGTCCGGGTCTTACGGGTACGTTCGCATCGTTGAACAACAGCCTGAATCCTTTCGGTGGATCGGCAACGTCCTCAGGACCGCCGGACGCGTGGGCCTATTCGCCCGCTTACGATTTGGCGCCGCACATTAATCTCCTAAGTCCCTCAAATTCGCCGTACTCGACGTCGTCCTTCGTTGCACCAGTTAACAACGGGACGGCGTACTCGTACGCGACGATGTTGCCGCAGCACGATCCAACGTTGTTCGGTCCACCAACCGGTGGCAACAGCAACTCGATGCGCCTCCATCAGGATTACATGAGTCCAAACAACAATTCACCGCCGTCGTTGAGCCGTGGAGATTACCAAACGATGGTAGCAGCCGCGGCAGCTGTAGCGGCTCATTCACCCCCCAATCATCTCTCCGGTTCTATGTCCGAAGACGAGCATCAACACGGAAAACAACAGCAGCAACAAATCGACTACGTTGACGCGCTCAGTCCAACCGACAAATATCAACACGATCAAACACCCGATTATGCTCATCAGCAAGTTCAGGAACAAAAGAACGACTACGCGATGCATGGATCACCATCCGATAACAACGGACGTCAAAACATCAAGGACCAAGTACACGTTAAGAGCGAACCCTCCAGCCAACAAAGCTACGTCCAACTGCCACCTTTTTTGAACTGACTCGGACCCTACGCTCGAGACACTTTCGAGATCTCGACGGTCCCCGGGGTTAGCAATCGTCAAGTCGCGACTGAGTGACAGAGCATGCCTGAGAGAAGAAAGACATTGAGACTTCCGGATCGTACCTCCTGTTCCGTCTATCCAAATTACATATCTGAGATACCTCGTCAACTCGTGACTACGTATCTAGGCGGTCTCTCAAAATCGCTTCTCTTTATTACCTCTTCGAATGATTCATCCGTGAAGTTTCTGGAATCACGGGGATCCTTCTGTTTTCCTTTTCAAATCATTACTCCACTTAGCTAAACTTCCAAACTCTAACTTCCAAACTTCCAAACTCTAACTTCCAAAGTTCAAACTCCAACTTCCAAAGTTCAAACTCCAACCTCCAAAGTTCCAAACTCCAACTTCCAAAGTTCAAACTCCAACCTCCAAAGTTCCAAACTCCAACTTTCAAACTTCCAAAGTTCCAAACGCCAACTTCCAAAGTTCAAACTCCAACCTTCAAAGTTCCAAACTCCAACTTCCAAAGTTCAAACTCCAACCTCCAAAGTTCCAAACTCCAACTTCCAAACTTCAAACTCCAACCTCCAAAGTTCCAAACTCCAACTTCCAAAGTTCCAAACTCTAACTTCCAAAGTTCAAACTCCAACCTCCAAAGTTCCAAACTCCAACTTCCAAAGTTCAAACTCCAACCTCCAAAGTTCCAAACTCCAACTTCCAAAGTTCCAAACTCCAACTTCCAAAGTTCCAAACTCCAACTTCCGAACTTCCAAACTCCAACTTCCAAAGTTCCAAACTCCAACTTCCAAACTTCCAAACTCCAACTTCCAAAGTTCAAACTCCAACTTCCAAAGTTCCAAACTCCAACTTCCAAACTCTAACTTCCAAAGTTCCAAACGCCAACTTCCAAAGTTCAAACTCCAACTTCCAAACTTCCAAACTCCACCTTCCAAACTTCCAAACTCCACCTTCCAAACTCCAACTTCCAAACTTCCAAACTCCACCTTCCAAAGTTCCAAACTCCAACATCCAAAGTTCGAACTCCAACCGAAAGGCCGCCTCCAGATCCCTCCATAATTCGCAACCTCCGTGTCTCATAATTGTTAACGGTCTCTTCCTCTCCAGTATTCGAGCCCGATGGTATCAAGACGCCAATGGCGACGAGAGTGAGACCAAGGGGCGAATGTATAGCTGGCAAAAGTGACGTATAAACTATGACCGACCGATCGAGTTCTCCGAGCTGATGTTGCCATTGGTCGATTCTCATATCCCGTGGGCGGAGATGCGACAACCTCTCTCACTCTTTGCCACACACACACACAATCTCGTTTTAAAGAAGAAAAAAAAGAAGTGCGCGCTGGAAAGTGCCGTTTGATTAAGCGATGGTGTATGCGTGCGCGTGTTTATGTACGTGTCCACCGAGGCAGCCATCACCAGGCTCCCAAAGGGGAGTGCACGAGAATTGGTCCAACTCGTGTGGGACGCCTCGTCGACGAAACTATCGGGACAGTCGAGCTGGAAGACCCGCCGGCGTCGCACACACAAGCACACGGGGGGTCCCTCACCTCCGTTATTAACTTCGCTCGAAGCTAATCAAAATTAATAGTAAACGACAACAATTGATAACAATTGGTTTAGATTCCATTACGCGTGCTAAACGGGTATCACGGGCTCTCTTCGTCCTTCTCCCAACGGCCTGAAACGGTCCTTGCCAACTTTTCTTCTTCTTGCGACTGGTTTTCTTCGTTCCTGACACACGCTACGATTTTGACCTACCGTATAGTTCGATCGAGTCAACGACGATCTTTCTAGCTGAAAAAGCGTTTCTCCAGATAAGTGACTCTTCGGGATTGCTGAGAGTGAGAAAAGTGAAGAAAGTTGAAGAAGAAATACGAAGCGAAGACAATGGAAGGTGCTTGCGTGAGCCGTGTGGACAACCGGTTGAAAACGGATGCGAATTAGCTGAGTGATCTTTGCTGTTCGGTTGAAGACGTATACGTGGTTGTACCGATGCCTGGAGAGAGGCCAGTTGAAAACTCGGTTGTCTTCCAGTGTTCGTTGATCCGATTGATCTTCCAGTGTTTAATGGACGTGAAGTCGAAGACTCGTTAATGTTCCAGTGTCTATTGGACATGCGGTTGAAGTTCCATAATATTTTACGAACCTCATCGAACATCGAGTTGAAGTTTCTAATGGGAATCCATCCTTGAAGATTCATCAAAGTTCCAAAGTCTATTGAACATCCAGACGAAGATACATCAATCTTCCAGTGTATATTGACTTTCGAGTTGGAAATTGGTCCGTTTTTCAGTGTCTATTGGCCATCCAGTTGAAGATCCATCAAACTTCCAGTGTCCATTAGCCGTCCAGTTGATGAAATCATCTTCCAGCGTTCAGCATCCATCCAGCTGAAGACAAATCTCAAATCTGCTGATTCCTTCAATTGGCAAAGAACCAGAAAGCATCGGCCATCTTGGAAGACGCGGTTACGTTGGTGTTATTACTCGTAAAGCCAGTTTTCGTCTTTCAACAACGATTTTGCGTTGAAGAGTTGCGAGCTGGATTGTTCAGCGGGCCCGACAACCTCATCGTCGCTGAAGACGTCGAGGTCTTTCACGGATTACGAGACAACCTCAAATTCGATGGACGCTGGTCCATTCGACGATCCACTGTTCTCAGACTTTGGTGGACGCGGCAGCGGAGTCCACAGCATACAGGTTATGTTGGGCCTCCATGCTGGTCATCATCCCAACGAGATCGTGCCGCAAGTTGGATCTGCTCATCTTCACAAACTTGAAACCTCCAACAGCCCACCACCGTCCCATCATCAAGTCACACCTCAACATCATCTTCATCATCATCATCATCATCATCATCATCTTCAACAACAGCAAAAGGAACTAGAACTTGCCGGCATTTACGCTCCGTTGTCGCAGAGTCAAGATGGCGGCGCTTCCTCCTCGACTGGAAATCCAACCTCGGAACTTCAGATCGCCAACTCGCTAAAGAGGAAACACGACGATCCGGTTACCTCGATTACTTCCCGTAAGCATTTCTTCTACTGTTCTTCTATCTCTCAGACTTCTATGTTTTTTTGCTTTTCATCTTTTTTCGATTTTACAACTCTTTCATTCCGAAAAAAGATTCACTCCGCGCAAACGCGCTAAACGCAAAGTTATCGGTGCTCGTTGTGACGTCACAATGTTACAGCTGGTGTACGAATCCGTGTAGTTCGTTAAATTCTGTCAAAATAGCAAATATGATCTTTTAATCGATTCGTTCTTTTCGCCTGAATACAACGTAAAATTTGGTGAATAAAGAATTTATGACTTTGCCATTTTGTTCATTTACATTCATCGAATAATTTGTCAAAAGTTAAAATTTGCGACGAAGCTGCAACCCCGAGAAATAATGCCGCGACGAGCCTAAGAATAGTTGCTCGGAAACTCAGTCACCATGAAAGTATTTATGCTCTACAATTAACTCGAATTTACCTTCGCGAATCCTCTTCGATAAAAGCTTTCGAAGTTTTCAAAGTTTTGTCGATATTTTCGTATTATAACCTCGCCTTCGTCGTGCAACATCGTGACGTCATAATCGGCAGTGCCAGTAATGTTTTGCGCAAGCAATTGAAATCCGAACTTTCGTCATAAAAAAACAATGAATTTTCAAACAATTGTCATTTTGAGATAATAAATCGGAATGGCTAAGAGGTTATGTTAAGAAATAATTCTAATGAATGATCTTTAGAATTATTTCTCTCTACATGACAATTTATCCCAAAATGACAATTCTGGACAAAAAAGTCAACCTTTTCGACTTTCAGCAATCACCTGTTTGGAAATTCTATTCTTGTCCAAAATGTCTCCTCTTCTACGAAAGTAGCAAAAAAAAAGCTAACTTACGATTTTTTTTTTTCGCAGTTACCAATGAGACACAACCGGCCAAGAAGGATTCAAAGAAGAAGGCGGACAACAACGGCATCAAGAAGAAGAAGACTCGGTACGTTGACGAACTTCCAGTCTAGCTAACCCGTACGATCAACGCGTTTTTCAGAAGGCATCCATTACTACCTTACGCTTCGTTCACTAAATCGTGATCGCAGTGGGCTGAATTGAAGTTAATATGATTTGAAAAATTCGGATAATTCGGGACCCTAAACGTTGATATCCCGCGATCAGTATCAGCTCGTAGATTGATTTGGATAGGTCATTGATAACGTAAGAGTGGCGGAATTTTCATAGGGTCAGGCACAGTAGAGAGGGTGACTGTTGATGAGGGTCGCCCCTACGGCGCTGTATGTCTCCATCTAGCAGGGGATTGAAAGAATGCATGGTTGTCGATTACTTCATTCGGGGCGTCATCTGGCCAAGTCTAACTTTCAAACCTTTTTTGTCTCGGTTAACCGTTAAGGGTATGACGAACATTACCACGTGACACGGGATAGTCGAAACTTTTGAAACTGCGATTTCTCAAGACTGAATCGTTTTCATCCAAAATGGCGACCGGCGGGCCTCGGTGCCATCGTCCTGAATGCACACAACAAATTTCATACCGATTGGTTCAGCCAGTTGAGAGAATAGTGGTTTCAAAATTTCGAAGTGGTCGGAGGCGTGTTAGTCATGCCCTTAACCTTGACTAAGTTTTCATGGCTCGTACGCGTTTTTCCTGTGATGAAAGTGTAAAAAAGATCAAGTATCGATTCAAGAATTCGATGTGCGCGGAGTGTTCCGTTAGATTCGCTATTTCTTCATATAAACACGATTGACACGTTTTTCCTATGAAATGCCAAACTCATGTATCCCGGTGTTGTTCTACATAACCATATCGTTCCTCTATCCGGTTTCGCAGAACAACGTTCACGGCGTATCAACTAGAGGAATTGGAGCGTGCGTTCGAGCGTGCGCCGTATCCGGACGTGTTCGCGCGACAGGAGTTGGCATTGAAGCTCGCCCTTTCCGAGTCGCGTGTCCAGGTGTGGTTTCAGAATCGTCGGGCGAAATGGCGGAAGCGTGAGCCGCCCCGTAAGAGTGCGAATTACCTGGGTACTGGCTCGGCGAGTCCGAGTCTGACGGGTACGTTCGCGTCGTTGAACAACAGCCTGAATGCCTTCGGCGGATCAGCCACGTCCTCAGGACCGCCGGATGCGTGGGCCTATTCGCCCGCTTACGATTTGGCGCCGCACATTAATCTTCTAAGTCCCTCGAATTCGCCGTACTCGACGTCGTCCTTCGTTGCACCAGTTAACAACGGGACGGCGTACTCGTACGCGACGATGTTGCCGCAGCACGATCCAACGTTGTTCCGCCTCCATCAGGATTACATTAGTTCAAGCAATGATTCACCAACGTCGCTTGGTCGTGGCGATTATCAGACGATGCTGGCGACCGACTCGCCGTCCAGCCACCTAACCGCTACCATATCTGAAGATGAGCATCATCACGATCACCATCATCATCATCATCACCATCAACAGCACAACAAACAGCAGCATCTCGATTATGTCGATGGTATCAACTCTTCGACTGACAAATATCAGCACGAACAAGCATCCAATGATTACAGCCACCAAGTACACCAGGAACAGAAGCACGAATACGCGATGCAAAATTCACCCTCCGAACGCCAAGCCATAAAGGATCAAGTCGTACAGGTGAAAAGCGAACCGACCGGTAGCCAACAGGCTTACGTTCAGCTACCACCTTTTCTCAACTAACTCGAATCCTTCGTTCCATTCGCGACACCCTGAAAATTCTCCCGCTGTTGGAAAATCCTATCCTTTTTCCAACAAATTTGTGAAAACTGAACCGGTCATTTTACCGACCCAACAGCAATACGATTCGTTCTTGTTTCCCAGAACGGAAGCTTCCACGCAGCCAAAGACTAGTAAATGTATCGTAAGAGACAATATTCTCTTCCCTCGTACGCTACGAGACACCTCGCGAGTGTTTCAGTGTCCTCGCCCTATCTATATATTTTTACGAGAAACGTCGAATGATATTAGGGACGCGTGTAAATAGTGGCATAGTACTGATGGATATGAATCAAATGTGGAGATCGACAAAATGTTTTGTTATTATTGTACGCCAATCTCCGCGAAATGAAAGTTACGTTAGAATCTCGTTTTAATTATTATCAGAAATTTAGCCACGTAGATAATGTTTTTAATATCGATAACAAATAAATCTCGCCTTGAAATACATCGTTGAATTATTCTATTGTTTTCGATGTTTCTAACGAGAAAACTTGCTGACACGCTTATCTAGCCGCTTTCCTTAGTTCACCGCTCGACCGCTAGGCGCGCATGCAATCGCGAGTCACCTGTCCTAAAACGATTTCCTCTGCACTCGAATTGATCGAATGCTGATCGAATTACCGAAATAAACAAATGATCAGCTACTTCGACATTTTCGATGCCTTGGGAAATGTTTAGTTTGAGGTTAAGAATTTCGAGAGGTAGAAAAAATGTATAACCAACGAATGTGCGCGGTAGAAAACTTTTATGATTTAGAATGCGAGATAGCCATCGGATCGGTATTGTCATTCTTGTCGACCTCGCCCTCCTCCTCCGAATCGTTGCCCTCGTCCAAGTCGCTAAAGGTTTTAGCCAAACAGTCTCGTGTAAAGGTCTCGTATTCCGTTCTCCAGACACCGTCGCCGGTAAAATGATGCTCGTACTCCAATTCGTACAAACACATGGCTACCAAGTATTTTGGCGTGGCGAGTACGCGCCTTTCCTCGACCGTGGATGGTTTCGATGTCTGTATTTTCTGGAGAACTTCGGCGATCTTTTCTCTGCGAAGAAATTGCGTGTATCAGAGGATGGGGGAAGTTAACATAACCTCACAAATTCTCGAACCCAGTTTTCTCATAGCCATGAGGCCGCAGCCGCGACAAAACTTCGAGGCAGCCTCGGCTCGCGTCGGTAAAACAAAACTAGCGCGAGCTTCGGGTATTTACCGCGAGGCAACATTGTCGCTAGCCTCCGCGAAGCACATTGTCCCACCGTATAATTTAGGGATGTGCGTCGCGCCGACATTCGATGGAATTAAATGTTACAAATGTCGGACGTTATTTTCTCGCAATCATAAAGAAACCTACAAATTGTAGTTTTCCACGGATTTCCAGAAATATGTAATGAAATCGTATGATTCAAGTACAAAAATGTATGTTTCGAATATAGCTACGCGGCTCTTCTCTCCTCCAAGTCGTGGCATTAGCCAAACTCTATTTTACAATGATTTCCATCACGGTGCTCGCTTGGTAATAGAATCTGTAATTTTTTTTTCGATTTGAGAAATTTGGGATGAAGACAGCCTTTCGTTTATCAATTTGACATTATCCAGTTAAATTTGGTGAAATTCCGAAGAGCCGTTTAGAAAATCCGTGGAAAACTATCACCCCCGCTCAGTCGGTACGGTGAGATTACCTCTTATTGATACAGCTGAACTATCATTACCTCGAATACAGAATGATCTGTACACTTTCGTGTAAATCCTCAGGAGCGAAACATTTCAGCAAGTATTCAACGCTTTCGCAAATCGAGAGTAGGTCAATCGAGGAGTAGTACGGATGTTGTCGTATTTTATCTGCGAACTCATTCTCGTCTATCCTCAACATTTCGCTGAAAGCGCTTTTTATTTCCGTAATCTTCGAATGATCCTTTCCGGTCCTAATGTACTTTCTCAGATCGTACTGCCTCCTACACATAGAATTGACCGTAGCGTATTTTATGTTCGCCATGCGGAGACCGGCCAAGCGAGCCTCGGTTCTGGCAGGAGTGTCTATCAGCTGCAACGATTTTGGATTTTTCTTTAACACTCGAAGCTCCGGGAATCTTTCCAAATTCGCCAATCTTTCGGCAACGATGTGAGACTGCTTCAACAATATCAGCGGGTACGTCAACTGCGCCACGTCCGGAATCGTGTACCGCTCGAGAAGTTCCATAATCCTCACTACATTTCGATAGTTCATTTTCGTCAATTCTGGATAAATCTTTATCATCTCTTTGAAAGGCACGCCGCAAAAGTATTTTATTTCAGTCAGTATCGCCCTTAAATCCCCCGGCGTACCACAACCCAAACGACTTTGCGACTTCAGCTGCAACGAATTATTCGAATTATTCAATTAAACCTGGTCAGTACATTTTATCACGAGATGCATTTATTTTATTTAATATACGATAAATAAAAAAACACCGCTTTTACAAAACTTGTCTTGGTTCAGCGTGACCTTGTCAATAACACTGGTTGAATATCAATTGCTCCAAGTTAATCAAATTCAACGTTCACTGAGGTGTTATTTTAATGATATTGTAAAAAACCATTTCTCGTGCCATCAGATTTTGTATAAGAATTAGTTTATAGTAATTTCAGAGATTCAAATCTATTTCCGTTGTTAATACGAGCAAGTTTCAAGTAGTTCGGCAAACTGCTCAAAGACATAAGATTTCGATTCGAATCGACTTAGTAAGGAGTGATGATATTTGGAGCATACTCTTAAAATCTCTTAATGATTATTTAATTAATAAAAATAATGAAATAATTAATATTATCCATTTTATTAATCGAAATAACACATTGCTGGGCTTGTGAACAAAAAACGGAAATACGCAATGATTCTCGTGACAAATGTTTGCCTGATTCTCGTAACTCGATATTGTGATATTTTTGAATCTTAAAAAAAACGTAATTCCGTTTTATTCCAACGATGCAAACTTCGTGTTATATGGCTATTTCAGTACTGCGACGATCACTGATTGTCCGATTGTCAACAAATGTTTATTTTTCGGCAAGTCAACATACGCACCTCGTCAATTGTCCATTCTGCATCATCGAGCAATACATCAATCATATCTTTAACGTACGTCAAGCTCCTGTATTTCAAGTTGTACATAACCGTCTTCCACGTTCTTGCGTCATCCCCATCCATGTCCAGCCTCCATTTCAAAAACCATCGCAAGCAATGATTGTGGTACTCGGTCAAGGTGAGATTTTCGCCCGGTATTTCCAGTGGCGCGACGTGATCTGGTTTCGGAGGCAGTATGCGCAATAAGCGTTCTGCCATTACCTCGGAACGCGGCAGTTTCATGATAGCTTTAAACACGTCTATGCGCAAGTTGACAATATCCATGAAACTGGAGAAAGAGAAAGGAAGTTCTATTAATCCCACCGCACGGCACGGAATCAGAATTATCACGAAGAGCTACTAGGGATAAAGATTGCTGTGTACCATGAGACCATTGCCGCGTCCAGTTGTTCGATACCCATATCTTGCAGGTAAACAATTCTGTTGGCCAAAGTATGCAGAGGCCAATACAGGAGTTTCGGATTGTCGGTTAAAGTTGTTGTATTGACATTAAACGACTGTTAAACAATGATTTCATCAATCGCTTGTATTTGCCTGTTCATTTAAGTGCACTTTCCTCCGGAACTGCGATTTTTGGTTTAGTTTCATATTTTGGTACGTAAAGTGGAATTCCAAAATCTCAGCGATCGAAACAGAATTATCGATAAAAGACAAGTTTATTGCTTCAACATTTTCATCTCTGAATTCGCACGTGTAACAGATTAATCTTGAACTAATTTCCAATTTTTCATAACTCATAAATCACTTGGAAAATCGGTTATGGAATAATCATAATTCATAATGTTATCAATGAATGTTATATGTTATATGTTATTGTTACTACTATATAATTAATATTAGCTGATAAATTCGATTCAATTCTCATTTTAAACCAAATTTATTATTATTCATAGCTCGGCAGGCATTTTTCAATGAAATTTTGCAAATAATTTTTTTATTTTTTAAACATTTCTTAGGTAACCTTGACAAACGGTTCTTAGCTTTTTTAGCATTGACAAAAAAAACATTCTAGAAGTGACTATCGTAATATTATTATGCATTGCATAACAAATTATTATTGCGGTTTCTATTATTGTTGTTATTATACACGTGAATTTATCTTCCTTGTTTATTTATGTAATTTAATTAATCATGTAATTATACCATTGTTATCATTTGGTATTGCTGTTATTAAATTAATAATAAATATTGTCAACCGAGTAAACAATAAAACTGTCGGTCAATTGTTTCGGCGCCATTTGTCAAAACCGTTAAGATTTCCTATGTTTTTCGAGAGTGACTGGAATGAATGGAAGAACTGACCCGACACAAATCGCTTATGTCTTCCAAGGCGCTGCACGGTAGATCAAAAACATGCTGATGTTTGAGTAACAGTTGCCTCGACTTCGTTTCTGTCACATTGAATAACCTTTCTATCAGATTAGAATATTCAAGAGATTTCACAAAATAATCGTAAGGAAGATCTTTCGTGTGACGCCTCCTTCTTCTAACAATGTTTAGCATCGGGATTGGCGGCTTCATTGATAATTTTATAAGATACTTCAACATCTTTAAAAATTCATTGAACAACGATGAAAATTCCAATTTGCGCGGCGCGGACCGTTAGAAGAACGAATTTGGAGGTTAGGTTCGGTACAGTAAGGTCAGGACAGTGCATTCGATCACAAAACAGATGTTGTCTAATCTCTGCCTTGGAGTGCACTGATACCACACATTCAAAGCCAGGATGATCAATAGGTGCCCAGATATTCCGGAAAATCCCTAGGGAAGTGAAGCTCCCATTGGATATCGCTGATCGCGTGCAGCGTGCACAGAAAATTGGAAAACGCGAAAAAGCGATAGAGAGGGCAGGGACGAGTTATATGAGATGTCATTGCGAAGATGAAATAAAAGTTATCTTTCGGAAATATTTATAAAATATCCGGAATACGGTTTCTTATCGATGTCAAAAGTAGTTCCGTCGCTCGCCACCGCGAAACCGTGACGCTGTATTCAATTCTTGTAAACCCGGCTTCAAGTTCGCATCTCTTTTCTCGTTTCCTTTTCCGCTGAGTGGGTAGGTTCGATAGCTCAAATTTCCGAATATTATTTAATGAAATCCGAACAATCGCTCCCCTGTGAATAATCTTATGAAAAGTTTGATGTGACCGAACACGTTATATTTTACTTACTAATTTTTAGTGTACAATAGTTTTTTCGTGGATGTCCACTGATAGTTATTCTTCGGGTTCATAACCTACAAAACATCATCATCGTACGTTAGCTGCATCGTATGTGAAAATAACATAAAGTTTTTTTTACAGTTTGACCAAAACGTCACAATGGCAAAGTCCAAGAATCACACGAATCATAATCAGAGTAAGTAGTGATCCGTGCTGACGACATTTTTTTCTTGACGTCGAAAGTCCATCTCTACGTTGTTCTCACAATATCCATTAACCTAAAAATGCTCGCGTGAGACGCGTTTTAATTGTTGTTTTTTTTTACTATGTTCCAGATAGGAAAGCGCATAGAAATGGAATCAAGAAGCCCACGCGTAAAAGGCACGAATCGACTCTCGGCGTATGTATTAGTTACAAAAAAATAGAATCTGCAATTTGACAAATCGTACTCTAAATGAGCAATCTTTATAAATGTATTATTCACAGTCTCCATTTCCACAAATACTCTAGTTATTGTTCGTGTTAGAACAAAATACAAGACACATTTTAATTTTTTGGCCAATGCATCTTTCAGATGGATCTGAAGTTCCTCCGTAATCAGCGATTTGCCAAGAAGCACAATCTAAAGCCGAAGGCACAGCTGAAGAGGGCAATGGAGCGCAAAGCTATCAAGGACGCTAAGAAATAGTAATTTCATTTTCTATGACTGAAAAATAAAATAAAAACAAAAAAAAAACACCGAGCACTACCTATCTTCTTTTTTTAACCGAGTGGCTGTATTCCTGTTTCAACACGTATCATTCTTACCAAATATAGACGTTGCGTATGTACGTACGTGAAAACTACAAGTAGGTATGTATGCAATGAGATTATTGTTTTTCCGTGCTATTTATATAATATAATTTATAATTAATATGAAATTTCCGAAAACCGCGAACTTTATAAATCAATCTATAAATTTTCTAGTATCTAAATCTCCTGGAAATATAAATATATATTTCAAAATCTATAAATCCATGTTTATAAATATAAATTATAACCAATCATGAATATTTATAAAGTACAATAAAAACGTTAACTTTCGTGCGTCATATATCGAAAGTCGAAAGGCGCTCGAACTTGTACATAATGCATGTTTTATATTCCTGATTTGGTAAAATAATGTGTACTCTGCCAGTATGGCGGCTACGGCGATGGACAGACGTCAAGTTCCCGAGAGAATCCTGTTATTCAGCGGCAAAAGAAAGTCGGGAAAAGATTATATCACGGATATATTGTACAAAAGGTACTTTACGATTTGAGATGAGAAAGCGAAAAGTTGAAAAGCTTTTATTCAAGCGTGTTTGTACGAATATAGAATCGGGCCCGAACGAAGCGTCGTTATAAAGATATCCGGACCAATCAAGTCTCACTGGGCGGAAACGTTCAAACTCGACATCGAAGAATTATTGAGCGATCGAGATTACAAAGAAAAGTATCGTTTAGAAATGATCGAGTGGAGCGAAAACATAAGAAAATTGGATCACGGTCGTTTCTGTCGAGCCGCCGTCGACATGTACAACGGTAAAACTATTCAATATACCCTCTTCGTTATATATGTCGAATCTGTTCAAACCACACACTCGTTTTGCGCCACGCAGCAAGAGCCAAAAGAATTTGGATCGTCAGTGACATTCGCAGAAAAACTGACGTGAAGTGGTTCAAGGAGAATTATGGGGACGTATGCAGAACGATTAGGATATCGACCAGTGATAAAACAAGAAAAACGCGTGATTGGACTTTTACGGAAGGTATTGTATAAATTTGAGTATTTGGGTAAATAATTATGTAGTCGATAATATAGATAGTCGTCTGACTAGATAATGTATTCCACAATAGATTAGATTTAGCAATTGACTAGAAAATCATTTGAATAAAAATTTGTTAATAATAACATTACTTTCCTCCTCTCAAATTCATATTTCGTTTAAGTTCTCAGTTTGTTCAGCATTATCATACTTTTATTTGTTTGGGTTTGTCATTTTTTAACGCGTCGACCCTAACTCCTTTTTTTGTAATCAGTGCTTTATCAATTTAAGATTGATACGGACAAAACGAAATTGGAATATTTCCATTTTGTCGAAGTACCGTTAAAATATTTCCCTATATTTTTTCATTTCCCGAGCTTGCGGAGTTTTATATGAATTATTTTTATTTATTAATACCTAAACTACACAGATTTATAATATTATAATTTATAATATGTTTAGTATAGGTATGGAACATTTTTATTATTTGTCTGCAGGTATCGATGATGCAGAAACAGAGTGCGACCTTGACGATGTGGAAGATTGGGATTTGAAAATCATTAACGAGAATGACAGTGATATAGAATCAATTTTAGGCTCTATAATGAACCTAGTTCCATTAAACGATAATGAAACATTAGTTCAAAAATGATATCGAACAAAGAGTTTGAAGTCCGAGTCTACTTTCAGTATTGATACCCAATCATACGGCGGATACTTGGTAATGGATACAATGGTTGCGCCCAGTATTCTGTTGGACAGACCTGTGCAAAATACGTTTATATATTTATTGTTGTCTATTCATATACTCATATTTACAAATACAATAAACGTTAAAATTGAAGCAGCATCGCAAGTGTTTGAGGTCAGTAACATTAACAATGTGTTTTTTTCCTGTAACATTAGAAATGTTTTTTTTTGTTGTAACATTAAGAAATTAGGTATTATGGTGGAAACGGATAAAAAAAAGAGATTTTTTTATGAAATGAAAGATGAGACGCTTTATTGGATCCCCTTTCACTAGTTGGTCTCTCTCGGTTTAAGTGGAGAAGTAAAAGTGGCGAAAGTTTGTTTCATAAAATTGTACAGAATAATACAGTTCAGTTTTTTATTTGTTTACGTGCATACTTCCAATTCAAGGTTCCCTCTAAGCCGATGAATAGCCAGAAATAATCAGAACGAGGTGGCTGCTGGTCGGTGGAACGATGATGCAGATATCTAATACATATTCATTTAACGAGAGTTGCTAGTTTTTAAGGACATGTCGAAGACGTACCACATGACACACGAGTGCGAGAGAGATAGTCGAAATTAAAAAATCGCAATATCTCAAGAACGAAACATTTTTATCTTAAAATTCAAGCATCTATTTCTGTCTCTATGAATTCTACAAAGATTGATGCTCGATTTTTCGCCATAAATTTAATCGACGTCAAGAAAATGGATTTCGAAAATTTGTGAGGTTATGTCGATGTTCGTCATGCCCTTAACATTATTCTAATGAAACACGTTTTTCACCATGTTTGGCATTAATTTGTATATCATGATTTTCGTCTTAAAAAATTTCAGTTCTGCAGTGGCTGACTGTTGGATTTGTTTGGGTTTGGGTATATTTGAGATTCGGCGATCAGCTGACACTGGATAATTTCATTATTTGTTATTAATGTTTGAAGAAGAATATATTTCAACCGAAATCATAGTGAAAAAAAAGATACGTCGTATTTTTGAAACTACGAAATGGAAGGTTTAATACCGAAGTTGAGGTTATAACTGCATCTCCCACGGCGTACAGTCAATAAAGGAATGTGGGGATAACGCTTCTTCGTTGTTACACAGAGTTTACTGTACATTTCAAATTTAAGAGAAAACATAAAAATAATTTCGAATGAGACAAGGAACAATAGTAATGCAACAAATTTTATGCGAGCCGAATGAACAATGTAGTAAATTCTTTCCATATCTCTTGTGTCTACAAGAAATAAACCTATAATTTCACGATACGTGCGAGTCAAGGCAACGGCCCTGCTTATAAATTGTCACGATTATCGATCCGTTTTTTCTCGGAAACAGCTGATAGGTCTCTATGTTAGACAATCATTAGAGGGTACACTACACCGAAAAAAACTTGTACATTGCCGGCCTCTCTTCATGATGTTTCGTCGTGTACTTAAAACACGTGACGTTTAGATGCAATTGTTGAAAATAATGACGGAAAAAATGTTAAACGTTAAATAAACTGCATAATCGCGAGTATAATGGAGTCCTGCGTATTACTTGGCTTTTTTTTCTGTTGTGAATTTGAACGATAAGATCGAAGCATTTCCTGTATATTCGTTCGTTCTTTTGTGTCAGTTTACTTTCGTTTACTTTCTCGAGTATCAGTGAAGTGTCAGGTTGATTGTCTGATCCTATTAACGAAATTCTGATCTGATCTGATCCTGTTAACGAAAATACACGCAGTCGAATCTCACTTCCTCAAACGTCACACCGATGTTTTCCTCGTCGCGAATGAGCGCACCACGATAACCTCAGATATCCGATGCACCAATGATCCGCAAGTGCGTCCGTTTTAATAAGTTTTAATACAACGGAAATGGAGGATAGAACTATAAATACGGAATTGATAAACGTTGTATTAGAATCATAACTGTCATAAAGTAATTTTAACAGAATGATATAAAATGGTGCGTGCTAAAAAGCTTGTGTACAAAAATCTCGTGATCCGATGCTCACTAGGCTGTGTCGGTCTTCTTTTCCTTTGCGAATATTTTATATATTACATAGTACTCTTTCAAGTAAGTCCGTATTTTGATTTTGCGATTATCAAAAGGCTATAAGTTTACTCATTTTTGTCATTATTGAAAAATTCTTTTTCCACAAAGTGCCAATGGCCTATTTTGGATCCTCTCGAAGCTGATCCTGCCATCACACCACACTCGCCAGAAGAGAAACCTGTGCGTGCTATGTTTATAGCTGATACCCATTTATTGGGCACGCGCCACGGTCATTGGTTCGACAAACTAAGAAGGTAGTTCCTTCATTTTTTTTTACTGATTTAAGTAATATTTTTTCACTGATAAGAATTACGACGATAGAATTAAAACTGACTTTTTCTTCCAATGTGAATACCATTGATGGAAATTTCAGTTTGTAAGGAAATTTTGAAAACTTGAACTTTGGATAATTGAATAGTATCTTAGACCGAAGACTTGTGATAAATGGGGTTTAGAGTTAACGAGTACTACTGGTGTCGGCAATTATTAGAAATGCCGGATCAAGCAAATTCAGGGCTTATCGTAGTGGCAAATGCTAACTCGGGTGTTTCGATTGGGATTATAAAATAAAATTCTCTTTTTACAAACTTTTCTGTGATAATGTGGCAGAATTCTGAACTAACGCTGATGCTAGATTAATTACTTCGAATTAATTACATTTAATATTCATTAAGTTAACATCTAAACAATCTTGTCCCTGAATTCATTTTGTATATGCTCTGATTTGGGAAGAGAACATTTTCCGCTGGAATTAATTATCTTTGAACTCAAGAACAAACATATAAGAACATTTCTACATTTCATCCCTTTCTCCGATTCTACAATGTTTCTTCTGTTTCTACAATTCTCTGTTCAGGGAATGGCAAATGTACAGAACTTTCCAAACTGCCTTAGCTCTGCACAATCCTGATGTTGTATTCTTTCTGGGTAAATAAAGAAATTAAAATAAGCTCCAACAGTTATCGGTTATTATTTTTTAACCCTCTGCTGTAATTATTTCTGAAATTGGCGAATCAATTTTAGGTGACAACTTCGACGAGGGCTTATGGTGCGGAGCGGAAGAGTTTGACAATTACGTGAAAAGATTTCACTCGTTGTTCGCAGCTGGCGCAAACACCCGCATCTACGTCGTAGCTGGAAATCACGACATGGGCTTTCATTATGGTCGTTGAAAACACAAATCCCAATTGTTCGCTTATGAAAAATCAAATTCGACGTAACTATTCGATTCTTTTGCAGTAATTACATCCTACTTGAATCAGAGATTCGTCAATGGCATGAAAGCACCGAATGTTCGGAGAATAACAATTAGAGGAAATCATTTCGTACTACTGAACAGTATGGCGCTTGAGGGTGATGGCTGTTTTCTCTGTCGTCCTGCCGAGATAGCTTTAAATAGAATAGCCAGTGAGTTCGTGCATTCCATTCAATTTTTGGGCCTCCATTCAATCCTTAAAGAAGCTCGAGCGTTATTAGATATTGAAAAATCTGGATGCTTCGAAAAAGGTCACTTTGTGAATTTTTTAAACATTACCGATGAAATAATCAAGATGAAGCTTGGAAAGTTTGTTTTCTATATGTGTGGCGTAGTCCAATCAATTTTTTATTTTCAGCATTGTATTTTGTGTGTTTTACCATCTTTATGGTAGCAAAGTACACAAGATTGTTGTAAAATGTTGATTTTAGCAAACGTCACACCGTCTTAAAGGGGAGGTTGCATTATTCACGTAAACTGTCCTTATCGGTTTACAAAACTAGTAATTGTTAATAAATCGCAAAAATCGTATATAATTCGCTAGCGGAAGTGATGTGTGTTACGAAAAAAAAAATAACAGAACGCTTTAATCCCCACCTTGATTGCTTCATTAGGATTCTTTTTTAATTCCAAAAAATTCGTTTATTCTCATGATCGAAAGTAAGGCTTTATCTGTGATCGTTGACAATAAACTTTCACCTCAGCCCATGATTCTTCATATCGAACTGTTTTGATTTTGACGCGTAAAAAAATGAATAATCTCTAAAACTCAAAAAGCTTCATAAAGCTATGATATCGCTTTGAGCTATCATTCCCTGTGTTAAATACTATCTCCTCTTCTTGCAGAGCAAATGAAGTGCGCCAAGGGAATCGGTGGTGATTGTCCGCCTGAAAATCCAATCAGACAATACAGCAGGCCGATTATCCTGCAGGTGATCAATCATTCATACGAATACAATAGCACACCTAACATGGTGCGCGAACCACGAAAAACTCAAATAACACAGAAATGTAATTGATCGCTCACTCACAATCGGAAGAAATCGTCGTCTCAAAAAAAGCTGGTTTACTTTCCGATTAAAAGTCCAAATCGGTCAAAACTCAAATCAATCCACGGGAAAAATTTCAGCACTACCCGATGTATCGTGAATCGGACGCTGCGTGCGACGAACTGGACGAAGCTCCGGCTGATATAAAAGCCATTAAATTTCGAGAACGTTGGGAATGCCTGTCGAAACGAGTGTCCAAACAACTCCTCGAAACGTTAAATCCACGACTGATCGTGGACGGACATACGCATCATGGTTGTCGCACGATGCATGGAGAGGACATCCTCGAGATAACCGTACCTTCGTTCAGCTGGCGAAATAAGGACAATCCATCCTTTTTGATGGTAAGTCAACTGTACGTGATCCATTCGATACGATTGTTATTAAATATTCTCAAATATTAATTAAAAAACAAACGTTCATTTTCAGGGTGTCTTCACTCCTAATAACTACGCTTACTCGAAGTGTTACATGCCCGTGGAATCGACCGTAAAACGACTGTACATTCTCGGTGCTATTTGCATAGTCGTTTATCCCATATTCAAAATTAGGCAACAAATGAAGCGTCACTCTATCATCAAGTATCACTGATCATTTGTGCTTTTCATATATGCGCTGCGATCATTATTAATGTTACGTGTACATTGAGATAGCTCAGTTTACACTTTTTCCCATTTGCCTATCACTTCCATTCTGCATATAGAAAATATATTGAAAAGTGCCTTCCGCGCAAAACTAAAATTGCAATTGCCAAATTCAAATTTTATGCCGAGTTTCAAATTTCAAAAGTAAAGCCATTGCATTATTTTTAATAATAAAAACAAAAATGCAAGTAATTTGTAGTCATTGATAACAAAAAATAACACTAGAGATTCTGTGTATTGAATTTTTCTAATGCCAATTTTTTCACAGATTATCATTTTTCAGTGGCTTGCTTATTTACATTTCTCCTTTTTATGCTGTCAAATCTTCGATATAGTTCAATGATGTACCTCGATTTAGATTATTCTAACGTTTAATGCACAAAAGTCTGATGTACATTCCGTTTTTACTCGGGACACGTATTGCGAGCGATGTAACCGCTCAAAAATGAATAAAAATTATTGCTCAGCGATTTAAGAAAATCGTACTAGTCAAACATCGACATCGTGGAATGTGTCTCCACAAAACCTTAATGTGCTGTTCGAATAAATTTATAAAATAATACGTTTACGTGAATTATGATTTTTTGTTTATTCTTCATTATACTGATCCATAATTGAGCATATTTTACCATATTTGAGCAATGTTTGTGCCAGCTTTAATTTTTCGGTCCGATTGTTTTGAAAATTCTTCCAAATCTCGTATGCACAGGGGGCTAGATTGACTTGAGATGACTTTCGTTTTCGAACGTTACAAGATTGGTGTATCATTTTAAAAAACATTTGGAAACGCTGTTTGGAGTAAACTCTAAACCTAAAAATACATTTTAACGGACGAATTTTTGGGTTCGTGAGAAAACAATGCGTGATCTATTTGCGAAACATCCTTTTTCAAGTTTCGACAAACTCAGTACAAAATTACGTTTAAAAATATGATTTAATGAAAATTCGTGCAAGTATCGTTCAAATCTTATACAATATTTGACAAATAATTGTCACGCGTCAGAAAACACGTATCATTCACGCTTGGCTTTCTTTCAAATATCTCACAAGTTGCGCCCGTTGAAAACTTGGGTATGATTGTCGAATCCGTGCAACGTTCCACTCACTCTCTCAACGAAGTTTAACCGTTGAGATACAATGATCGGTACAATGGAAGAAATAAAAAATACGTTTATTCGTAATTTAAACTATAATTATCGGTAGTATACAGATGGAAACAGAGTAGATTGGGTCGTCGACTTTTCAAATCGTCGTATGTACAACTTTACGCGAAAGAATGATTCTCACTTTCAATACGTTTAGAAATCTGGCTTTATAAGTACTTTATGATCGAAACCGTTAAAGCGAGATGAAAGAAATCAATTAAAATTTAATTAGTAGGAGAAACGACTGGCCAACGTTAAAAAAAAAAAGAAACTGTCTACCGCTTTAGATGGCGTAAACATTACAAAAATTTGAGTGTTACCACAATCGATGCATATTTTCGTATCTATCACTTCGAAGAACAGAAATGCTCCAAATCCCCATAACGGAAAAGAAATAATAATGGCAAAAGTACATTATACATCTAAATTGATCGATACGACCGCCAGTACCATTATTCATACATTTGATATCTCACATACTCGAATCGTGAATCGAGGTTCGATAATAAAATGGAAACAACGCTCGGACAAATTCATAGAATCTTTGCTGTCGTTTCCTCTCATGCTGGCCTCGAATCATTCGAAGACTCTGTTATTTTCTTTCATCACGCGCGGTCGTACGTTGTCGAGAAATCTTGCTACGCTAATTTGGAAATCGAACGAACGAAACGAGCCGGAAAGTAATTTTTGTCGTGTTTCGTCTCGTGAATTTTTACGCGATGTTTTTCGTAGTTCTCGTGATCAGAAGTCGTAATAATTGTTTTATCCGTTTATACACATACTGTATCGTATCGGAGGCAGACATCGCGAGAGCAGACGAGACAAAGAATCATTCAGTTTGGATTTCGCATCGCCGAAGATTGCCTGTGTCTGCTCATTTGGGCAATCTTCGTACGTTTTTTTTCTTCTTCTTTTACGCTGCCTCACTCTGGACCTTGCTTTTTATTTCTATTAATCAATTTTTACGGCGGCGTAGATTTTGCGGATAAAAGCGTAGGCCGCAAAGAAACCGATTGTACCGGTGAGCAGCCAAAAAGTGAGAACCATTAAGGCTGTATAACTGAAGTACATGAGGGTCGGTACCCATTCCGTTATTTCTAGTTTCGTCATGAAATAAAATATCGAATAAGCGAGCACGTACACTGCGGATCCTCCGCTCACTATGAAACTTCTCCACCACCATCTGTGGTCCTGAAATGACATTGAAACAAAATGGTTTCGTTAATAACTCAGAGTACGCCTGCGAGATAAAAAAAAAAGAATAGAATTCCAACGGTGTACTCACTTCACCACACAATTGAAAGTAGACCATAACTATGGATATTTGGGAACAAGATATGAAGAGTATGCAGAAGACGAGAAACAGAAATCCGAAGAGATAGTAGAATTGATTTTCCCACAGAGCGGTCAGGATAAAGAACAATTCAATGAAGACTGCGCCGAATGGCAGAATTCCTGCCATTAGTGTACTGCAATGATACAAAAAAGAAATTATAGTCATTCTAGTCGTATTCTCATTTCCGTTTAACCTTCAATAAGCCTAACTAGCAAGGGTTGCAGGATACAAGTCCTGTCCGCTGATTCTTGAAGAGCGTCGAATGTTTCGCCCATAAATGTTAAGAGGTACGTTTTCGTTGATTGAAAATAAAAAAAAAATAAAAAGTTTCTGTAACTTCCTCTACATCTTTTTCGAGTAAAAACAAATATAAACTTTCCTCAACATTTTCTCATGAAGGGTCGTCAAGTACGGTGAAATTTTATTGCAGTCGCTAAATTCGTGATATTTCAGAAGGAACGACAGTAAATTAATTTTAACGATTTTCCGAAGATAGTGTAACTGAATACAACTTGAATACTAAACATTGACACGATGTATCTTGGCGCCCAGAAAAAAAAGTATGTTTTATCGACAACGAGTAGAACAGTCGACCCTTTTTAGGAGAAGTCAAATTCAGCGTTTAAATATATAGTCATTTTGATCTCGTTTCGTGAAAAACCAAAGAAAAAAAATTGAGCGTACTTGATTTTAATACGTTAAATTTCTTAATTTAATACTTAATTTTAATACTCTTAATTTAGTACTTTCTTTACTTACCAGAGTACGGGATTCATGTACCACAATTGTTCGGGGACCTGGCGTGAAATTTGATTCGTTCTGACGGGATGAGTGAACGGTTGTTTGCGATAGCCGAAGAAATATCCCAGATAAACGAGCGGAAGTGATATACCGAACCAGAGGCACAGTAGTGCGACCATCGTCATGAAAGGTACAGCACCCGAGCTGTGCTGTCCCCATATGAAGAAATTCAAGAAGAAGCAAGTCGTAAATACGATTCCAGGATATAGTGTAGCCGTTAACAATGCCGCTCTTTTCCATTCTCTGCCTCGCATAGTTTTGTACAAGCGAGCCGAGAAGTATCCGGCTATCAGGCCGGAAAAGAAATAGAGCAAGATCGCACAAGTTGCGAGGGAACCGCGGCTCGACGGTGACAACATTCCCAGCATTGCGCAGACTGAAACACAGTAAAAAGTGGGATAAGATACCAGCTAGTTTCATCAATTGGACGAAGAAAAGCGCGTAGAAAATTTGACTGAACTTTCGAAAACCCAACATTTTCGGAATAAAATTCGGGTATTGGAAAACGATGGTTGTACTCACATATAGTTATCAATGCCATGAAAAATATCTGAATACCGCTGCCGATAACGGCGGCGAAAAATCGGGAATTCGTCGGTGGTCTGAAAACATCGCCGTGCACTAATTTCCAGCCGGTTTCCTCGATCGATTCATCGAGGCCAGTCAGACTGTCGGTGTCACCGGCGTTGTACCTGGCTATGTCCCTCCTCAAAGTTCTCACCATAATCATCGTGAGAATTCCTGAAAAACATTCTTTTGTTGTACTCCTCGAGCAGCCAAAGTGACGATGCAGCTTTTGAACTGCATCAATGAATGGAATCAAGTAAACACGCTGTCAGGGTGCCCTCTCGTAATCTCCGAAAAGATGCATTATTAAGGAAAATAAATAGGGCTGCGAAAACTGGCATGGGCACACAAGTGAGTATAAAAAAGAACACAGAAAAATATATGGCTAGATTGATTCTTTTTCCTTTCGAGAACCAAATCGATTCGTGAGGAAACAATATCATGAGACTCAAGTTTGCATCGTTCAATGAATGGAAGATTATTATTTTTCAATTGTTCGGATTCTTTTGAGAAATCTTATAACCTTACCTCAATTATTTTTTTATTCGCTTAGATATAGATGGTAAATGCGAATATGTAAAACTATTTCTCGTAGAACAATGAAAAAAAAAGAAGAATTTTCGTCGCACTCTAACGAGGAAAAACACCCTAATATCTCACCGGAAAGAAAGAAGACAACGATGAGAGAATTGATAATGGAAAACCAGTGTATCTCGACGTCATTCATTCCCAAATAAATGTCCCATCTGCTCGCCCAGCTAATGTCAGATTCGTGCCATTCGACCGAGTAGTAGAACAGAAGTTCGGTACCGGTAGGATTCACTTTCTGCGGATGCGGATGATCGGGCAATAGGCACGTATTCCCATTGAATTCTAAATTCGAGTCAATGGAACGTGCCTCAACTTCGAAACCAACAACACGAAAGTCGTTTCTGCAACAAAAAAAGAATCATCACAAAACCTGCACAACTACCCAAATTGACTTAACGAAGAGGCTTATTTTTTTTTGTACTTACTCTCCGTGCTTGTGGTAACTCAGTTTGAGCTTTAGGTAATTATTCACGATTGCTTGACCACCCATCATTTCGCCCAGTCTGTAGCCGTGATAGACGTCGCGTATAATTTTCGGCGATTCTTTGTGGCTTTTTCTCGTCGCTGCTGGCAAATTGTCAATGAGTCTAGAAAAAAGATACATATCTTGGATTATTCTGAAATTCAAAGATGAAAAACCCATATTTTACGATACACTATATTCATAGTGTGTTGTATACCGCCTGGAGGTCGAGCTGTTTAACAAGAAGGTTGTTCCTGAACAAATAAACGATCAAACGAATGCTCAATAAAAGTTTGAGCATGTACGTCAACAAATTGTTATCGAGTATCGGACTTACAGATGGATGGTGTATTCGTGCTTTATTCGCTCGATAACGAGCTTCGACTGGGCTTCGTTCCAATGAATGGGATCCTTCGGCCGGTGGCACAATAATTTACAGGTGATATTCTCTGCCATTGGAACTTCGTAAGCTGTATTTACAATCCTGCAAGAAAATGAAAATCGTGTTATCCCATTTGCTTTAAGAATGTTTGAAATATATATTCGTTAAAATTCATTAGTATCAAAGAAGAATCAAATGAATGAGTGTCCGATAATTGGAAAAATCTTTTTTCATTTTGCAGCGGTTGCTTTATAAAATATTATATTAAGTAACGACACAGAGACTGATACTCAATACATGTTTTTTTTTGCTATATGAAGATACATGACGTTTTACAATATGAAACTTTTATACATTTATTTGTATGTGTAATTATTAATTTGTATGAGTAAATTACACTACGTGTTATATTACATTACTCAAGTGAAATAAACGAGCATGGATAGCTGGTGCACAATGCTGATTATTTTCTTTATCAAGCGGTATTGTCAGTTGTACCCAGCACACCAATTACGGCATAGCAGGCGGCTTTACGGAATGTCCGAGCATAAAATTAGGTCAAACCTATCTGCTTACATTGGCACAAGTTTTATATGGCTCTCCCGTGGCCTTGTACAAAGCGCCGGCCACAGGACAGTCGGGACAGAATTGTTGCAGGCATTGTTCTTGGGGGATCACTCAGAAGCCAGTGGTAGCGAGGAATAGGGATCGAGAGGGATCATGAATGTCTACAAGGTATAACAAAGGATCGTTGAAAGTATTGATAAACGTACAAAGAATAAATATTTTTATATGCATATGAAAGCGTAATTGAAACATTTACCTGTCACCTCGCAGTACTTCACCCAAATTCTCCGATTTGTACATCGTTCCATTCTTTGGGACGCAAAACTGCAGAGAGTAGTAGTCGTACGGTAGTTGAGTGTGAGTGCTCGTCATTTTGATAGCTTTCACGTCGATGCTTTGGCCCTTTTTGAATTCCACAGGTGCCACCCCAGGTACGTAGAAAGCGGCTGAACTCAGGACGAATAATAATATCGTCAAAATGGTAAGATTCCATTTTAAGCATCCCTGTAACAAAACGACAAGCATATACAGAAACATATAGAACTATAACCACAACGGAGATTATTTTCACCCAACATTTTTAGATTTTGAAAAGGAAAGGATGCGGCATCATTTACGAATGTGAAAGTAAATGATTACTAAATTTGGGCATAAACATAATAATTGGAGCTGTAAATATTTACTTTCGTTACATAGATGAGTTTACATCACTTTTTTTCGATATTGTCGAGAATGAAATTTCGACGCGATTTTCGACAGATTATTGCACCAATAACACCATTTCGGCGTTTATTGACAATTAATGCGAGCTGCAAACCGTGGTGAGCTACGGTGTCCTAAACGCACTGTATATGCCGATTTCCCCTATGCACTGTACCCTACAGCAGCGGTGCGCGTCGAGATCAACGAAAAATGAGCTGTCTGACAATCAAGGTGCGATTGAATTTCTCGTGTAAATTCAACGATATTTTCGATATCTGTTGCCGGGGAAAAAAAAGGATGAAAATCGACTTACCATTGTGACGTTACAATTTGGCTGAAGGCGCGCCACGCCGACTATCGCGATAGTTCCTCGATTTCTCACAAGAACACACTCACACTCATGTGACACTCTCGCGACACACGAGCCGAACGTATTCGGCCGCGCATCTGCACGCAAGTATGGCAACAAAACCAGGATCGCGAACATGAAGTTTCATCAGGTTTACCAAACTATGACAATATCCTAGGAGAAAAAACTTTTATTGATAAAAACAACCCGCACTTCGAACTGCAATTATAGTCAACTGCTGGTATTTGCCCACATGACGATGTTGCAAAACTTTGATAAATTACGAATCGCATTCTTTTATTGGCTTCCCGTCATTTGATAATACTGGCACAGCGTAATAACTTTAAATTTCGTCTAATTACCCGCTGTGGAACAGTGCCATTCCAGCGATACTATTGAGAACCCTGTTCCATCGATGACGTCACTCACAATGCTTTCACGTTGGGCATTTGTCGTTGTAACTCTTTGTTATTATTGGTGTACAAAAAAATTCATCAATAATCGATGTAATTGTATTTTATAGCTGCAATTAGATCTGTAAAATTTAAGGTTATGTATTTTATGAAAAAACTTGGAAGTTCAAATATAGCGCGCTTCCCCACCTAGGGATTATTTCGGAAACATCAAAGACACATCTTTTTCGTAATTCGTTATTTATTGTATTCGATCGAGATTCCATATATTACACTTCCTTTAAAAAATTATGCATTTTTAAATGTTATTTCTGAAGGTTCCTCGATGTTTCGGGCTATCACGGGTTATGGTTGATTTCACCAACAGTCTATCGTTTGATCAAGCTTTTCCGAGAGAAAAAATATACCCCCTGAAAAGGAAAATATCGTCCCACGTGGGGGACCCGTTTAATTACAAGTTACGTTGTTTAAATATGTGTTTGTTGAGTTAATTTTTGTTTCTAAACAATGGTGCAGGTGAGCGGAATCATTTGTGCATATTGAAGTTCTCATTCGTAACGATTGTGTACCGAAAAAATTCAGCATTTTTCTACCCTGAGTTCTATCGAGGGAGTTTTTTTATTGTTTTTTTGGTTCATTCTTTCTCTCTCACTCCGCTACTGTCATCCATTAGTAAATAGGAAAGATGGCAGCAGATTATTGCGCTTTTTTCCCGTACGATCGCGGCTCCGACATTTTTATCGCGAGTCGTGTGAATTTCCGCAAAAATTTTCATCCTTCAAAATAATCGTGGAAGAGGTTACGATAACCAATTTACGATTGAATTTTCACGTTCGACCAACTTTTGTTGTTGTTACGTGGGGTTATCGTCGTTTTTCGGACTTTTATGTTTTACGAGAGTTATAGATTTTTTCCGCTCGTCCGCGGTATTGAATAGGGGATGGGATAAAGGGTTGGAGGAGAAGGGAACTTTTATATATGCGATAAAAAAAAAAGAATTCGAGTCGCGTCGTAAAAGCTGCTGTATTGTGAAAAAAATATTAATTTCCGGGGTTTTACATAAAAACTCTTTACCCATTACGAGTAATATTTCAAAAACAGATTCTCAATATGGTACACGCTGATAATATAATTAATTTAACGCAATATACGATAAAAAAAAAACATATAACACGAAAGAATTTCCTTTTCCCAGGCTATCGACGAGATAGAACAGAGGGACCTGCCTCAGGCGTTCCGACTGCTCGGTGAAATGAACGCCAATGTCGTTCAGGTGAATCAGCTGGTGGACAATATGCTGACGAAAGTTAAAAACGGAGAGATATCGACGGACAAGGGACTGAGCTTTCTGGAAATGAAGTATCACATGCTTCTATCTTATCTAATAAATCTAACCTACGTCGTCCTGAGAAAGTGTTCCGGCGAGCGCATAGAGGGCGATCCGTCGATAGATCGGCTTGTAGAAATAAGGACAGTGCTGGAAAAAATCAGGCCCATAGATCACAAGCTCAAGTATCAAATAGACAAACTAGTAAAAACAGCTGTGACCGGTACCGCCGGCAATAACGATCCTAGCTATTTCAAAGCCAATCCTGACGCTCTGATGGGTAAACTGGACGGTAGCGAGGAGGACACGGATGGCGAGGATGGGGACGATGACGAACCCAACAAATCCAAGCAGTCCAGAAAATCTGGTGTTTACGTTCCACCTAAACTGGCAGCTGTTCACTATGGTTCTTATGATTTTGTTAATTGCGGAAACTTGAATATTTCTCTGTAATTTCACCTTATATCACTCGGATAGCTTTGCCGTTTGGTTAATCAATAGAATTTCAACGAAACTGTTTTTGGCTCGGTAGTCGGAGGACAAATCGGTGCCAGGCTCAACGATCATCCAATGCTGACTGGGTGATCGCTGTCGCCATGTATCATCCATCAACCATTAATTTATTCTTTGATATTCCTATAACTCGAAGTTGCAAAAATGAGAAAATTCGGTGTAGTCAACTCGAAAAAAAACTTATTAAAAATAATGCTCTTCTGACTATTCTCATGTACGAATTTTTTGGGTTTCGTTTCGTATAATCAGACGGCGATGAGACAATGGCAGATAAAGTGCGCAAAGCAGGAGAGAGGGCGCGTAGGCGTGCAGTATCGGGTGCAGTATTGCGCGAGCTGAGAGAGGAGTACTTGGACGCACCGATCGAGGATACGCAGGGTATAGGCGAGAAGCAAGCGAGTATGGGACGCGAAAACAAGCGAAAGACCGAGTACGAGGAGAACTACATGACGCGTTTGCCAGTTACGAAACAAGAAAAACATCGAAGTCGTCAGATAACAACGCTGGGTACACTCGGCGACGAAATCACAACGTTCTCCGGCGCATCCACGGTCTCTGGTAAAAAGAAGAAAACCTTCAAGGGAAAGGCCAAAAAGAGTACGTTATTCGTGACCTCAAAAAACAAAAAACCAAACACACTCGTTTGAACATTTCATTCAGTGGAAAAATATGCTTTAACACAATATATTCTTTCCGCAGGTTTCAAGAAGAAACGACATCACTAAACGAGATGTGGCACTTTTTTGGACCTCCGACTTGTCGAGCTTGAGGATCTTCACACCAGTTAATTGATAAGGTAAAAATTCTTGGAAAATTGAAGGAGAAAAAAACATGTATTTGGACACCGTGAACCGGTAAATACTCTCGTTGCTAAGTTATGATATTTAACGGATAAAAATTTAGTATTTAACGTACACAGCTGTCCAGGATGAAACAAAAAAAAAACAATACCGTCGAGGTAATTTATTATTGTATAAGGCATCATAATGGTCGTTGTAATTGATAATTATAGTTACTAATGGTTTTAATCTTCAACCGTTGTCTGAAACCAATTTTTCCACTACGAAGCCGGTAATAGTTGGCGAACAATCATGAAACTTCAAATAATGAGAAAAAAAAGATGAGAAATGAAAGAGAAAAATCGGGGTTAAGGGTGGGTGGGGCAGATGGCTGAGATTATAAAATAATCGATGATTACGATAATGAATATTGAGAACGCGTAGGGAATTTCCGCGAGCTTGCCTTTGACTGCGAGAAAAGTGTTGCGTCCGAACTGGGAGCACAAATTAAAAGAAAAAAAAAAAGAAGAAAACTAAGTTAACTCCCGCGCCAAGATCTTAAAGCATAAGAATAATAATGAAAGCGGATTCGTTCGCTTTATTTTGAGATAAACTCCAGTTTTAGAGTGAAAGAGAGGGAGAAGAAAAAACTGATAACATTTTAGCGGGAAGTCGATGATATTGGGTTAATTGTTACGGGAGCGTAAAAATCACAAGACATTCACACTCAAAACGAAAGGTATACCGGTACACACTTTAAAAAAAAACAGGAAGCTCGTACACGATACAACAGCAAAAAGTAATCTAAAAATACATAAATAAATAAAGAAAAATTAGCGTTTCGAAGTTACATGAAGTTTAAAACTTCCAAAATGGTCAGAAATTCATTTTTGGCAACCGCATGTCTTAGGATTTTTCTCGCTGTTTGTAGAATAGAATACAAAAAAAAAAAAATAATTGTAGGTGATAGTTTTACGAATTAAACTCGTATTCTTATGTTCTGTGGATTTTTCAATTCCTGGTGAAATGTTGAGGCTATTGCATTTCGGTGTCGTTCATTTATAATATATCTTTCGTTAAGTTTTTATTTCGAGCGCGCGCGGAATCGCTTTCGAGCGCGTTCTTATAATCGTTGTTTTCACATTATGACGAAGAAAAAAAACAGCTCCGTTGTTTATGTTGATGGTAATATAAGGATAACGTGGACGTGTCAAAATTCAAAATTGAGGTAATGAAACAAAAATTACGAAACAAAAAAAATCGATTACTCAAGTACTACTTTGTGTTCAAAAGCTCTTTGGTTTCTCTTGGGAACGAGAATCGTGTCGACATCTAGAAACAAATTCAACGAAAGCGAAAGCGCGAGACACATTCGATTTTGCCGAATGAAGTCAACGAGTTAGCTATTATATCGTGAAGCATCATTTTTTGGAATCCTCCTAGTGTACAGAACAGATCGCATATAAAAAAAAAACGAACTGAACAATAAGAACAAAAGAATGACCCCCACTTAATCTCCCCTACAAAATATTTATAACGGTAAGGGCAAAAAGGAAAAAAAAAACAACAACAAGAAGAGAGATTCGCGAAATTTGCAGAGTACACTTTGTTTCTTGATCGTACTTGAAGGCTCAAAACATCCATATAGAATTTATATTTTTTACAGAAGTGTTCACCGATTGAGCCTGACGGTTGCGCGGTCGCGATGTCACACGAGTCTCGTTCTTTCCGATCTGTGAAAGACGATTAAAATGTGATAACAAAAAAAAAAGCAGAAGAAAAGAAATTCTTCAAAGAGTAGTGGGGTAAAAATTGAAATGAAGAAAAAAAAGGAGAAAAAAATAACGAATGAGTCTACAAGAAAAAGAATAGCACAATTGCCGGGCATTATTTACAAGTGCTAGGATGAGCCTAAACCTGTCAGCAGCGGATGGTCTCTCGGCCGTTTCGGCAAACGAAGTTGTGCGTATGCGTGTGCGCGTGTCAGCTCTCGCGCCGTGAAATAAAAGCAAGAAAAGCTTTAACTTTGTCATCAAAGTTTTAACGCACATTTCTAATCATTCTCCCGGATGAAAAAAGAAAACGGCATAAAAAAATTTAAAAAAACAAACGATGATAACGAGCTACCGAACGCGTGCACACTTGAACTTCTTGCCTAGACGATAATAATTTTTTGACGCCCTCTACAATGAGACTAATGCAAAACTACGAGTCCAAATTCCTTTTTCCAATGGACAGGGTTTTTTCGTATTAGCACCCGCGAGAGTGTGTGCGACGTAACAATGAGATATTTTACAACAGGATTGTATTGTTCCACAAAGAATTAAGATGATGACGAAGAAGAAAAAGAGGAAGAAAATATTGCGTCCTTTAGGCGCGTAAATCTTTTTATTAAAATACTGTGTACATTAGCCTACGTCTGTATTCGTTTTTGATGAAGGAATCAATTGCACTTTACGAATATACTTTCCATGCATTGGACTTGTAGCAAAACGAGATACAGAATGAGACAGAAGAGAGAAAGCCTTTGGTGATGGATGGTGCAACAGACGTGGAATTTGAAGAAAAGACAAAAAAAGTAAGGAGCGTAAAAAGTAATATGCGTTAAAACACACACACACAAACATATCTGCAAAACAGAGCGTATTAGCTTCAAGAATAATAGGATTACATTGAATTCACTACCTCAGAACAATAGACTATTGTCGGTGAAACTGTAACGAGGCCTGATCATAAGACTTGTTTGCATCGTTTTATTAATTAAAAAAACAAAACTATATCAAAGATATATACGAATGTGAGGATGTATAGTTTACAGCTCTGAAACTACTGGTTCATCGTAGACCATTGTATTGTGCCAAAAATCATGAAAAGGTACCGTCATCGTTCAGACCAGGCTTACGTCCGTTCATGATTATGCCTGTCCACTATTATCACTGTGGGACTCCGAAAGACGAGAATACGGTTACATACGAATTATACGAATGCGTTTTTGAAAAACGATGTAAACATAGCTTGAAGAAATCCGCCGAAGGGCCAAAGGGAATGAGAGCGCGAAAGAAGGAGAAAGAGCAGACGATAAAACGAGAGACTACAAAACTTGTCCTACAAATCCACATGTGCTGTCAAGCTACCACGATATCTTTGCAGCAATTGAAAACTGACAAAAAAAATAGGGAATTATTTATCGGGTACGTTGGGGAGCTACATATATACGTATACGTATATGTAATGTATACGTGTATACTCCGAAAAGAATATAAAACAATTTTATGAGTTCGTTTGTCATTGATTTTTTGTTGTAAGTTGAAAATATGGCTGGTCAGTGTGTGAAGAAGAGAGTCTACTTGTAGATTACAAATGGTTATCACGTATGAATGAATGAATTATTATTATTATTATTATCATCATTATCATCATTATTATTATTATTATTACTATTATTGCTATTATGTAGACAGCTTATTACTGACTGAATAAAATGTTTTCAATGTCAATGTGTGTTCCGATTTGTATAATTGACGATTTATCCATTCCCAGAAAGTGGATTCGATTCAAACACATGTCACAATATGTGTGTTTTGAATATGGCTAAGCGGCTCTTCCAAGTCGTGGCATTCGCCAAACTCTCTATTTTACATAATTTCCATCACGGCGCTCACATGGTAATAGAATCTATAATTTTTTTTCGATTTGACACCTTTGGAATGAAGACAGCCGTTCGTCTGTCAATTTGACGTTATGCAGTCAAATTTGGTGAAATTCTGAAGAGCCATTTACGAAGCGCGTGGGAAACTATTACCCTTGATCGGCGGACGAGGAGGAAGGGTGTGCGGCTCCCTCTTAAGAGCATGACGAACATCGACATAACCTCACAAATTTTCGAAATCCTTTTTCTCGGCGTCGATTAAGTTTACGGCGAGAAATCTAGCATCAGTCTTTGTAGAATTCATAGAGGCAGAAATAGATGATTGAATTTTACGATAAAAATGTTTCGTCCTTGAGAAATTGCGATTTTAAAGTTTCAACTATCTCTCTCGTATTCGTGTGTCACGTGGTACGTCTTCGACATGTCCGTAAATGGAATCGTCAAAAATTTCAGCTACATCGAGTGTAACACCTTTCTGAAGGTTTATTTATAAAAAGCAAAGGATTTCTTACCAAGCTTATTTGAGAAAAATCATAAGCCTTCTATACCTTCTTTATGTTTTATAAATTCTCTTAGGCTTTTGCGTCGCACAGAAACGGAAGAACTTCCTCTTCTAAATAAAGCGACCTCTATAGTACTTGAAATTTGTGTTTACATAAGGGTAAAATATCACGAGACGTCTAGAGAACCGGATCGTATTGCTGCTTTCTGATACTTATTCCTTTGTGCAAGGGCTCTTAAGATCGTTAGTTCCGTCCCTCTCCATAAGAGTTCTAAGCTGGTGATCAAGATTCGATACAGGCCCTTTATTCCCGTCTCAGCGGGCTGTATACTCGAAACTCGTACAGTCGCATTTGCTTTCGAATTGTCACAACGAACGGACGGTAATTCGGTTCGACTAAATTTTTCGTTTAAAAATCGAAGAAGAAAAGTATAGTTTGACAATTGTAAAAAAGCATAAATCTCGGAATTAAAAGTTTGTAAAACTTCGTGGACGAGTGTCCCTTGTAGAAATTTGGTAGGTAACAAGTTTCCAATCGATTTTTCGAATCAATGTTTGGCGCGTCTACGATACCGGCACAGGTATTCAACCCGGAAAAATTGTCATTGTTCCTAGTGACTCTTTTTGCGTCGCCAACCTGATTCGTCGTTCACTTCGCTTCAATAAACGAGCAACTTCGCGACACGGATAGCGGCAACAGAACCCCTTCTCCCGCCCATACGCACACCACGACAAGTCGTATCGACGAGACGAACACACACGACGCGACACGACGTCAACGACGAGAAATACCACACGATTTTACCTATCGTTGCACCTGTGGCACGGCTGCCAAAGTAAGTTTCTTTTATAATTGTAAGTGAAGAAAAGTGCTTTCAAAAGTAAAAATAATCTCGGCGAAACGTATGTCTAGCTTGAGCTGACAAGCTCGGGTAATCATCTCGGGAACTTTTTGACATTTCTCTAAAAACACTTTCAGCGTACTGATTCACCATATATTTATATGTACTTCATACTCCTGTCTACGAGCAGTGTTCATTACGTGCATTTTTTTTAATTATGAACCGTGGTGGCCCAGTAAACAGTTCCGTAAATTCTTGTCATTTTTATCTGTGGAACGTTGTTGAAAAAGGGTGAAAACAAAAATAATAAATGATTTGCTTTGTGATCTCTACAGCCGTCTATGCTGTGTTTCTATGCCAAGTTATGTCCACTTTCAGAAACATTCGTCCGTCTCTCTCTCTTTTGCACTCTTCTTTTTTTGCCTCACTTTGTCGACTTCCTCCCACTTTCCTTTCGGCCTCGACTCTCACTTCGCTCCCACTCTCTTTTCGTTTCGCTCTTTCCTTCTTCATCTCTCCCACTCCTTTTGTCTCTCTCGTTTCCTATCTCCCTCTTTCCCGCTCGCTCGATCTCTTTTACCGTCGTTTCGTCTCGCCGAGTTTATACAGATACCAAATTTTTCCCCGCCACAAGTTCGGCTCTCTTACTTCGCGACAATACCACGGTCGCACATGGTTTCCGCAGTATATAAATTATTTTTATCATAACCCTGATCGTGCCTGATTTTTCGAAAGGCCAAATTCACTGGAACACGATCTGACTTCGTAGATTTTTTTAAAAATTCACTTCCTTGTAGCCCACGCGACAAATTTGTATTCGTTTTTTTTTTAATTTAATCAACGGAAAACTCGTTCACCTGAGGATTTTTGTTTCATTTCACGTAAGGTTTTTGTCTTACGCTTTCGAGGGCAAGTTCGTAGAAAACTTCTCGCGTGAACCCTTTTTTGTTCCTTATAGAGAGTTATTTTTAAATCGTACCTCCATGCTGCAAATTTCTCGAGTTTTCACGACGTATCGCGACGAACCCTCGGGATTCGTAAACTTTCAGGAGAATCGTTGTTTTTTCATCAGTTTCAATGTTTTCTCGTGTTAAAACTCGGCGGAAAAAAGAGTGGTTGTTTTTGGCACAACACACTGTTATCAGTGAGAACTCTTTTGTTTTTCAATCAACAAACTTTTCGTTGAACTTAATCTTGTCAAAATTATTTCGATGCAGACATTATTCACCTGCCCCTGCTAATTTCGTTTAGTGGCAAATCTGTAATCGTATTCGACAGATGCTACAATCGTTTATAACTGTTTCTTTGTCAAATCATTGTTATTGTGTACACAGAGAATATTAGACAAGAATCATCAATTCTAGGATAACCGAATAATCGTTGGTTTCGTTTAAAACAGGATACCGTAATGGCTACTACCCAACTAACGAGGCTCAGAACAATCAAGAAGGTTGAAAAGCCACGGCCGCCAAAGCTGAGCCAGCGACATTCGACCAACGATGGGTGGATAAAAACTAGTAAATTGAGATATCAGAGTATTCCGAGGATGGATTATTACGCGCTGATGTTTAACGTTCAATATTCTCGCATTACAGTGGACGAACTTGTGTCGCTCATCGACAAAGTTACTGTACATCTGACAAACGGTTTTCACGATCAATCGCTACAGATGAACATAATAACCATGTGCAACACTCTGAAACCCCACGCGCTGCAAGTCGAGGCCATATACAAAGGTGAGTTGTGTTTGCTTTGATGAATATATTATGAAAATGAATGTATCGTTGAATATCATTGCATAGCGATTCGTCTATTTGAAAAAATGCGAAACGCACGGCACTGTTTAAGTGTATAAGAATCATACAGAAATGATCCGTGCAATCGTTGATTTATTTTCTAAGAAATGTGCCGCATTCTTGGAATACTATTTTTGAATTATTTTCTTTGGCAGATCAACTGGACAGAGCTTTTGTAGCTATGAGAAACGGCAGCCAGGATGACCGACTTGATTTGACGACTAGGGTACACTTGCTGGAACTGATCGAACTAAGGGCAAAACAGTGGCGTCACAACGACTCGATGGAACCTTACTACACCCAAAAATTGTCTACACTCGATAATGTACGCCGATTTCTTTGTTCCAATAGCAGCATTTATCCTGAGAAAGAGAATCTCATTCGTTTCGGTTTCTTCATTGGCCTCTGCAAATGGTTTCTTAGTTTGGTACGAATTATCAAGCAGGTTGATTCATTGGAGTCCCCGACGACGCCACTTTTGACTCCGCCCTTGGGTTCGTCGTCTCCCCAAGCACCGCCGATGCTCGGAATCGGTGAAGTTCTGAAGAACAGCGGTAAATTCGCGAAACCCACACGAATTCCCGGGAAAAATTATTGCAAGGACGAGGTTGTAATCCGCAACAGTGATTCGGGAAAAGGTAAGAAGTCTTTTTATTTTTCTTTCGCACGAATTTGGCATCCACGAAAATGTCTTTATATACTTTTCTCTTTCGTTCTCGTGCGATAAATGATCCGCGCGATTCACAAGGAAATTCGATATAATCTGGAAATAAGAATATAGCCTTTAGCTCGGTACCATTTTTGTGAATACTTCTACGAACGAAACGTATCTTTCCTCTTTTTTTGTTCTTTTTTTCGAACTCTTAAAATTGTTTGCACGATAAAACAGTGATGGGAATAAAGGGGAGACGGGTTCACATGATCGAAGAACTCAGCGAGACGATCATCTCCTTCCAGCGAGGTAAAAAGGAAAAAAAAACCGTAAACCAAAAGCAAATAAAAACAATAAATGCAAGCAGCTCGTCTGCATCATGCCTCACTGCATCAGCAACTACCGAGATTAACGATGGTGTTTAAGTGTACATTTTTGGAATGCAACGAAAATTTATCGTATTCCTTATTTTTTATTATAATTAGTTGACAAAGAATTCTAATAAATGTATACTCGATTTTTGGGCCACAAAAAAACCAACGGTAATTGAAGGGGGGAGGAAAAAAATAATTTTCGTTGTGTCGCAACGATGCATACCTCAACGTCATGATTAACGTGACTGATTCTGTTTTCCGTGTTTATTCTTTTGTCTAATTCTCATCAGCGTTTTCCCGATATAGCCGGAATATTGCGTATTCACACATCTTTTTTTTTATGTTATCCATTGCAGTATAACAATCTAGGTGTGGTTGAAGTTATTTTTTTTCTAGCATATAACTTTTGCTGTCTGACGTCAATTCGAATGGCAATGCATGAATTACAAGCCGAGTAACACGCTCCACTGATAAAATTAGGATCCCTCGTCATTCAGAGACAATTTCGTCGCTAATTGCAACACTGTTAACCCTATTTTATAATCTTTAATTTCAGAAAGTCCATCGACCTAATGTTTCGCATTTAAGAGCGATAAGCCGGGGTTAATTTTTGTTCACTATGAAAACGAAATTGTTTCCGGCATCGCCCTCTAATTTCGGCTATTCTTTATGTCATTTTTCATCGGATTTAAGATCCGCGTACTTTTTTCTTCAGGTAGGCAGACGTCACTAAAAAATAGAACGTATCCACGCTAAGAGGCACTTTGTGTTCTTGGCGATGTTTGACGACATGAGATACTAAAAAATGTCAATTTGCAAGAAAGATTCAGTTTTCGAGTACTATACATATTGGTCGAGTACGATGAACGACAAATTTTAAATCGATTACTGAAAAAGTGTGATTTTAATATATCTATGGAATGTAAAATTTAAAAAAGTGAACATTTGCCTAGATTTTCATTGACAAATTGCATTTTTAAAGTGAACAATATACAAATATGAACCGTCTCGTAACCCATATGCCGCAATTAAAAAAGAAACATATCAATGTACTTCGAATTTTTTTGTATTTCGTTCCGTTAAAAAATGTCGCTGAAAAGCACTCCCACTTCAGACGATAAGTTTTACCCGTTAAAACTCTTATTGGATAATTACGTGAAAATACGTGTGTCTTAGATTCCAACGAAAAATAATATAGTATTGAACGAAACAGGAGGGAAACAGCGGAAACGGTTCTTGAGAGTGAAAGATCTTACGGGATCCGTCTAAATAACGAGTGCCCGTGTCGAGAAAACAAACCTTCGCTACGAAGCATGACTTGAGCGTAACATATCTGCAATTTTGAATTATCAATCTGGTTTTTACCTTGTAAATAATTAATTAACAATGGCTCGGCTAGTCATTCCTGGCAAGTGCCTTATACTCTGTGACTGATGCCTGTTTAACCGCTCGGCAGCTCCGAGAAGAAAAGCGTTCAGGTAAAAATCAGTGAGCTCGTAACTTTTGCAGTGAACCCCGGAGTCAAAGAACGACTTGTCCAAATAACGGGAACTTCCGAGGACAAGATATAGTGAGTTCTTTTTTCATTCGAGCGTAGCGTTTGGCGTTCTTGTAAATACTGAATGACGAATTTAACAATCCCTTCTTTTTCTTTAATGATTGTTTACAGTTACGCGAAGGATTTAATAAAAGATACGATACAACGAAACGCATCCCCGGTGCGATTAGAGCAAGGTGGAGGAGACAAGAGCGGAATCGGTGGTTCGAGTTCTTCGTTGAACAGTAGCGCCTCCGACGAGAGTAATCGTTTGCAGCAACAGCAGCATACGTCTCGCGCCCGCTCGACTCTTCTTCACAGTTTATCCACCAACGACGCTAGTATTGGCGAATACAAATACACGGTGACTGTTGGCAATCAGTCCATCAAAGTCACCGGCTGCAATCTGGATCTCGTCAGAGTAAATTCGTTATTTATACTCTATTATATGATATACTAGCCCACGACGTCGTTCGCTTCGAGCTGAAAATTATTGTTGAAATACTTTTCGATCCCATAAGGGATTCTTGGCAAAGGCTGATTTCATTCTGAATTTATCGTTAATCGGTTCAGCAACAATTTTGATTGTTTTATACTCAACAATACGAAGGAAATTTGTAGCAATCGGAATTCTGGATTGTAACCCCTCAAGAGTTAATTTTCCGAAAAGACGAAAACGTTACACTTTTTATTTTTAGCGGAAAGTCTAAGTACGGAGTTTCATACATTTAACTTTAAAAGTGACCGATCTCAACACATTCTCTACATCACTTTATCGAAAAGGGAATTTCTCCTTTGAAAGGGAAGAATCGGGGTATCTGATTGTATCCGGCTTGTTTTTTGTGGTTATCATCATGCCGGGTTGAGTTTCACAGGCATTCTCGATCTACGGCATTGCCATTTTGAATTCCCTACTTTTAACAAACTTATGTCATACACGAGATCCTTTTCTCACTTTCAGACCGCAAAATTGGTCCTCGACGGATATTTTTCGAGCGATCCCGAGCAACTGAATCCCGGTGTGGATTATTTCGGTTTCGAGGAGGAAACGGTATTCGCTCCGTCAACGGATTCTCTCTTGAGCACTCCGATAACACCCCTTACACCGATCACTCCGTTGACACCGTTGACACCGTTGACACCGTTGACGCCGTCGAACGTTCTCGGTCGTGAAATGAGCCTGGAGAGTAACGCGACATCCGAAAGTGAGGAAACATTCAAGCCTCTTGGAAACACGGACTCTGAAAATATGTCGAAGAAGGGTGAGTTTGGTTTAAACGAACGAAAAGAAGTTCACACCTCGGGATGGCATCACGAACATTTCCATCATGCTTTTGTTTATCCTTCACAATTGTGTCTTTTGCTTCTGGCGTTTCGTGCGAAGGGAAGGGGAAATGATAATACATTCTCTTTCAGAAATCATAAAACTCACGTACGAGTTCCTGCTTCTTTGTTCTAAGGGGCCCTATGCGAAGCGAGCTCCGGCCGACTGGGCCCGCATCCAAAAAATGTGTCCGAACATCGTTCGCAAGGTAGATAATCGTTTGAACACGGCAAATTATTGTGTTAACGCAGGCACGTTTAACAATCATTATAACCGTAACACATTAAACGATTTCAATGTACCTAACACAGCATTCAACGATCGTGAAAATGCGCCAAAGATTAATTATCGGTATTCATACTGAATCTCATAAGTTTCAGGCTTACATCGAGCTTTTGCACAAGTTTTTTTTTTTAATATTTTTTTTTATCTCGAATTCCCGAAAAATATGCTATTTTGTTTCGTTTCTGCAGCGTACTCGAATAGCAAGGTAGCTCGATGTAAGTCCGACATATTATTCGTAGTATTAAAAGGTTATATGGTATTTTGGTAATATCATATATCCGTGATCTTTATCCAAAGTTATGGAAGAGGAGGATGTTGAGAAGAGAAGATAGAAAAAACGCGCGCGCGCGCGCGCATACAAACACACGTACGCACACATGTACACACACACACACACACACACACATGAACACACACTTTGTTTATTTCACACCGAACTTAAACTCTCGAAGAGACTGTTAAGAAAGAAATGTTTTGTTCCTATATTTAAATTTTTATTTTATTGTTCCACCAGTTTGAAGCTGCTGTGATTCTTTGTAATATGTTATTATTTTCTTTTTTTTTATTTTACGTGCCACAAAGCGCTAAAAATCAAAACGAACAAACATTTTTGTATTACGCGCTATTATTTTTTTTTCTCGGACGATTGAGCTGAAAAGAATTTTTTGTTCGCGACAGAATGGAATCTCGTTCCGTAACGAAATGATCTTCCAATTCGGAAGTATCTCCGTTGCAGCGTTATATTTATAAGTTTCCTATATGTGAAATCTCGGGCGATTAATCGTTAAGATCAAGTTTGTAAAGCATTACATGCTCGTGACCTCGATGGTGCGGAGAGAAAAGACAGAAAATGCTACCCTCGCGTACTGCAGCTCGATAGGATTATTACAATCTTGTATTTATTTAAATCTACCTTCTTTTTTTACTTTCGCACGGTGAGAAACCGACGAACAAATGCAATCGATAAGTTGTGAAGTCTGTGAGCTAATGTAAGCTGGTACTGTCAGAGCTGTCCGCTCAATTTTTTTTATAGGCTTAGATAAACGAATGCTAATCTCGCAACACTATTTTCGATATCAAGGTTTTGGAAATTTTCGAAAAAAAAAGGCTTCGAAAGTTTTTGGCAATGGACAAATTGATCCAGAGGCAAATAGAGATTCAAATATGACAGTATTGTTCCCTTGATAAAAAGTATAGCTTTAAGGGGCTTGTTACATTTGTAATGTTCGAGAGTGGATGAAAATTTACATACATGTACGATTCACTGAAGAAAATGGAATTTGGTAGCCCTACACGATTGCCAAACAAATGACAAAAAAATGGACAGATGATACGCGAAACGGATTTAAAAAAAGATCGTCCAATCAATCTCTAAAGTTGTCTTCTTTTTGGTATCTGGCATTTTGTACGGGATTTGGTATCTTGTGTGATATCAAAAAAAGAAAATTTGCATGACCGAGATTTGCGTGGAAATGATACGATTCCGTATTTTGCAATATTCTCGTGCAAGGGGCGATGCGCCGATAATAAAATCGTACACGCTGTACCAAAAGTTTCACGCGTGACCTGACAATTTCAAAGTGGGGGACATACGCGAAATGACAATTGGGGATTGTTGATAGAGGATTAGCGATTAAAAATCGGTTCAGAGCTTTGACAAAAATGAAGAGAGAAGCCGGAGAAAACAAAATGATCTATAAGAAATCAGTACACTAAGCAATATGATATATGTAATGGAAATTAATTTCTATTCGTGAAAAAAAACATTACACAACTCGAAACAATGATTGTGTCTCCTTGGAATTGTTATTTGTCCTATCGCAAAAAAAAAAACATTAAGCATGCCATGAGGAGTTTTTGTGCTCTTTTGAATGCATGAGACGCTTCTACGGACAAAATTACAGAGGTAAGATTACCCGTTTGTAGTACATTCATGTCAGATAAACACGCTCACTTTTGAGAATGATTCAGTACAGTCGTGGTAAAAACATGACCGTTGGCCATTTTAAAAACCCAAAAGAAAAACGAAAAATTGCTTCCTCTTTTAGTTACTATGTAATCTACCCCCAAAACGTGTTTCGAAAACCCAAAAAGTTGAAGTTGAAGTTTGGGATCGCCTTTTATTTTTAATATTTCAAAAATGGTTTTCACTCCAGCTTGAAATATGGAAAACGAAATATGGAAATTTATTACGAAAAAACACGTGTACCATACTATTGTTAAATGCTTCTTCCAGCACTAAAAAAAAACACATTTGTAACTACGCTAACACGACTGTACTTCACAAATTTGGTCAACTGTTTCTTCACGGATTCAAACGAAAGAACCTCTTTTTCGTAACTTGTATTATTTTTGTTTCAATAGGCACCGATTCGCTGGTTCGAACCGGAAGCCTACAAGGCGATTGTGGAAGCTGCCGGTCTAATGGCTTTGTCGCCGGCTGGCGAAGCGGACGATCCCGAGTGAAAGTAAGACACGACTTTTTAAGAAATTAGCTCTTTGGGAACAACCGCAGGTGTTTTTTTTAATCTTGAGAAAAAAAAACCAGTATCATCGAGATACATGGCTCTAATACTACAATTATTTGTGTTGGATCCAGGAAGTTTTTCTCAGTCTTAAAATGAGTTGGTGATACAGTGCAACCTTAATATAACGAACCTCAATATAACTTCCTCGATTTAACAAATTCTTCGTAATCCCCTTGAATTCGTAATCCCTTTGAACGAATTACTCAGTTCAACGAATTACTTGATATAACGAATATTTTCTTGTTCCCCTCCGATTTGTTAAATCGAGGTTGCACTGTATAATGAAAATGCAAGACTTTTGTGTTTTGTGAACGCGTCGAGATAATTTTTCTTTAACGACTCTGACGTCATAAAAAAATTGTGCGCGTCACGCTTTTTTCCTCCGACGTGTGTATTCGATTTAGACGCGATCTACGTTATAGGCACACGGATATCAAGAATACGTGAACATGGAATCTCCGAAAAATTAAAAAACAAATTTTATTTCAAAGTTCCAGTTGATAGATTCTGGGAATTTTGCAAATTAGCTGGCAATTCAAATCTACAATGGAGCAATATTGTTCGCTCGCAAAATGTTTACAAAAATAGTCATTGTAAACGTTTAAAATGGAATCTTTGGTATGTAATTGAAAATCTACGCCCCGATTATCACTACAAGTGAGCATTGTTGTATCGGCTGACCTTTTTATTTTGCCGAATTGTTAAAAGTCGAAAATGAAAATATTTCGTGATTGTGGTCGCGAATTGCGTTAATGCGCGACCTGGAAAAAAAAGATCGTACACGTGATTTAGCATAGTCTAGTCCTAATACATCTAAAGAAGAAGCAATAAGAAAAGAAAGTAACTACTAGTCCGGTAATCATCCATCGTGATGGGATAACCAAATTAAGTCTACTAATGCCAAAAACGAAACAAAAAAAAAGGTGAGGATTTATTAAGTTATTTTATATTTTGTACTTCAAGGACTGTATCGACTGGCTTTCAAACGAGACACCCATATAATGCGAAAAATTGCAGTGTCATGTAAACAAACGAAAAAAAAAATTTCCTATGGGTTTCTTTAGATTGAGATTTCGATGTCAGTTATTCTACGGTTACAGTTCTGTTATGTTTTTAAGAGTTTTTACACACAATTTAATATTTATTACATCTTATTGCCTCTATAAAAGAACAATTATATTTATTATAATTATTATGGATTTTAATAAAAATTAAGTTCTGCTAACTTATTATGATTTACACTAACTACAGTAATATAGCGATGTTATTGTACTGCATTGTTGTTAATAAAAACAAACGCAACCGAAAAATCATGTTAACCTGAAGAAGAACATTGCGGAGGTTTGTAAAAAGATGAGTAATCATCGCACCGTCCTTAGTGAACCGTTTTCTCTATATTTCTGTACCGAGCAGACATTTATATCGCAAATAAATGATAAACGTACGTTTTCTGCTGTGTCTTTTCCTTTTGGGGTGGAATAAGAAAAAACAAGAAAACATTATTCCAATTTATACTAACCTTGTATTTATTAGAGACGGTAAAAAATGTACCAGGTAATTGCGGGGTGACTGGTAAACAACCGCGTATTCCGTACAATAGAGGGGTTGTGTGAGAGGTTGACAAAAAAAAGAAGGCATAAAGTGTTAGGAGAGGAAAACAAAGTTGTTTATAATCTCACATGAAATATCTTACATGATATTATTGGTTCAATTTTAAATCTATTCTTATTATCGTAGGATTGATTTTTAATAACTATCCGATTAAAAGTGAAATGCCATTAAAAAAGAAAATATCAATATGCATTTGTCTACTAGAATAAATAATTGCGATCCGTACATAAATAAATTTTTTTCTAGTTACTGATAGTGGCAAATTCGATGAGTGTCAAAAAATGGTTCCCTTCGTCTATTTCGTGATACATATGATTCGAAACTGTGATCGATGCTGATTTAAAAAAAAATGAACGGATAATAGTAACGCACGTAGAGGTGTGTTGCACATTCAAGAAATTCCATCCAAGGAAAAAATATCTTTGACGATGGATCGTTTTTTTTTCAACTAAAGGATTGTGGCAGTTTTCGACAACGGTGGTTTTTCTTCCAATCACTCGGAAACGTGAGGAAAGAAACATCATTTTCGAACAGATTTCGTGAAGAGGTGATTCCTCGTATCACGTGAGAATAATAAACGGACACAAAATTAAACGCATTCGGTCTCATGAAACAATAAAGGCAATGCTGAAGTTTAAAAAAAAACCACCGTTTCAATACCGTACACGATTCAGCAGAGTTATCACCTTAAATTTATATTTATGTATAATTATGCGTGTACATGTTGGTTTATATATATATATAATATATATAAATATATATATATATAAGTGCATACATTGCAGTCAGAATAATGAGCTATTCTGTTTTTATTTTATAAATAAATTGTCAATAGCAGAATTGATTTTCGGTAGGATTAGCCGTTCAATTAAAGTACCAATCCTGATGAGCAACGTCCTGATGTAACAATTCAAGAAGACGATCTCGATTTTTCCTGCTACACTTTTTGCTGGAGCAAAGCTATCTTGTCTATTACATTTCGACGTCCAGAGTCATCATTAAAAACGCGACTTATTGCGAAGTGAGCACGATGTTTTTTTTTCTTTTCTTAATACGTGAGTGTGTGTTTCTTGTAATAAACGTTCCTGAGTCAGGGTCTAAGTGAGTCATTGCTCTGTGTCTTTCTCGAAGACTCTAAATCTACGAGAGTCCTGACCACACGCGACACTTCGCGACCCAGGCGGAAACCTGTGCAAATGACATTTTAGTTTAACAATTAAAAAGCACACATTATACCTTTACAAATGAATCTAGTCTAAACGTTAGAGTCTATAAAACTTGATTACGCGCGCAATAACCCCGAATCAGTGTAGATCTCTTATTCTTAAAAAAAAAAAAGAATCATGAATCCACTGTCATTCGAGTTTCGCAGTTTTCGATTCAAAGTCTCACGTTAGTCGATCCTCCCCTATTTTCCACTTTCTCGATTGCTGCATGATACAACTCCGCTGTCGAGAAAATACGGAAGAATATCGAGACTTGACGTGAACGAGTCAGCCGTTGTATCGAGACGTTCCATTACTTAGCGCTTTCTCGTTCGATGAGTTCTTTCAACGCAGCTCAATAATTGTTGTTTTTGTTACTATAATATGTACAATCGTATTTTTTTCTAGGTTCATACACATACGAAATGTCTAACTAAACACGGTTTGCTTTCACGAGTCTTGCACGACAGTTTCTCTGCCGAAAGTGTAACGTAAGATTTTTTCCATAACCTGCTCACATACCCCTCACACGGTCTCACACCTTTTCCAATACGATCAATGTTAGTTCCCGCTTTCAATCACCTTTTCCTCTTCCTTCTCTCCGTCAATCGCCAATCCCTCTCAATATCTTCTTTTCGCAAATACATTTATGGGTGATGTATTCACCCAACAAGTTACAATTACACATATCTACTAATTACATTAGAGTCTTCTCCACTTAAATTTGTTGTCCGTTTTGTTTGTTTTGTCTCTCATCAGCACTCCCGCGTTTAGATTAACGGTCACACGTTTTTGCGATTACATACTTGTACACATACAAAATTATACTGCATCTTATTTTCGCTCCTTCTGTTTTCTCGTAGGTGTTATTCTTCCTCTTCCTCTCTCTCTCTCTCTCTCTCTCTCTCTCGGCGCATTCCAAATTCTCGCTTCGTCGCGAAAACAAACGATCCCGGCCGTAGTTTTATGTCAAATTTCCTATAAGCCTTTTGTGGCGACGAGAGACCATCTAAAATCCAGAATTTTCTTGCTAGTTGATGTGTTAAAATACATAATCCGCAGTCGCCATGTCTATCGCCCATCTGAATTTATCTCGCTGAGTCTTGTTGTAAATCTTCTCGATCGGAACATCATTCTTTTTGCACCTGTAAATTTATTGCATATTTTAGTGAAAAATGCCGGTCATATTTGTTAAAGATGTAAGGGAGCACGACCCCACGGGATTTATTGACACAATTGTCATTGGATGTTGACGACTTCTAAAATATCTAGTTATAATATTTGGTTAGGTTTTATGCTCATTAGATCGAAACGAATGAGGGTGAACGTGCAGCCTTCTTGCAACCACCAACTATTCGAGCTGCTCAATTGTTAAATCAGTATTACATTGCAATCACAAAATAGATTATGGAGGAATATTTTCGCAAGTTTTTTCCATAGTTACATTATTCGCATAAAAGATCATTGAAGTGAACGAGTTCGTGGCTCTATTCGAAATTGAACACGCGGGCGTAGAACAAAGCTATTTTTTTCGCCTCGGTACGATTTTGTTGAAGTTTTTGCTACGTTTGTATCTAAAATATATACAAATTTGGATCATACCATGCAACGGAAATACGCGGATCGAGGTAGTTCAGTTTGGAGGTACCCAACGCGATTTCCTTATTCTCCTCTTTGTCGGTCGCCTGAAGTTCGAGCTTGATGAGTTGTTCCTTCAATCGTTCCAATGCTTTCTTCTTTTTATCGTAATTACTGTCAGGATGAAAAAAACAGGAAAAAAGATTAAACGTGTACTCGGTGCAAACGATAAGCTCGAGAATATTGAATAAAAAAAGAAAGATGATTTTGTATGAGTCAAGAATTGAAAGAAATTTTTCAAATAAGAACGTTTGAATAGTTGATAGGATAAACTTGAGGAACAAACGTACACTTTTTCCTTGACTGAGCCATGCTTGGCCTCCTGCTTAGCGTCCTTGCATTGGACTTCAGCTTCCTCGATAGCTTCTTTCTTACTGATGATCTTGGCCTTCAAGTTTTCCATCGACTTAGCATGTGTCTTTGGTACGGAACGTTGATGGTTACACAGTATGGCAACAGCTCGATTGGCTCGGTTGTAGGAGAGAATTTTCTCCGCTACCGTATCGTCAGGATTCGTTAACTTTTCCAATTGCTCTTGCAACGTCCACGAGGCATTGTAAGTCCTGAACACTTTGGCAGTAAGACCTTCCATCAACTCGTTCAAATGTTTATTCAATACGGTTGTATTTAGACGATCGAACAAATCATCACCGGGCGATTTGTTCTCCATGAATAAAACGAGATTCTTAAAGACGCGTTTTTCAACAGGTACCTCGTTGTAATATCTTATAGAATCTTTACCGAGGAAATCAAACACGACCACGTATTCCTTGCCATCTTTTTGTTCGTGCAATGAGATGTGTTCTACTCTGAGGGAACAACAGCCAACGGTATCAGCTTGATCCTCGTCCTTCTCGTTGCCCGCTCTCAGAGCCAATTTATCAACGAAATAAAGGGCCACGGCTCGCTGTCTAATACGCATTTCTTTGCTCTTCCAATCCTCGCGATATTCTGCTCTTATTTTGTCAATCGACTTTGCTAATTTTCTTGCGGTTTCATATTTCTGCCAATCCTTTTCACCTTTCAATTTGCTTGATGGATTCAACATGACATATTTCACCTGACCCTGTACATTTTCCGTCCACGAAGCGAGCCATGTTACATTTGGGTCAGAGCGGACCTCTTTCCACTTACGGCCTTCCGGTGGTTTAGGTATGTTCGAATCCTTGGAACAATTTATCAATATATCTTCGGGCCAAACGCGTTTCTTCAACTTGCCCATTTTTGGATGTTCACCTCGTCCACGAAATAGACCTGGCGGCTCAATCTTGAAATTACCTATTTTCTCTTTGTGTCCGTCGATTGTACAGAAACCATATGTCTTCTGTATCTCCTCATTGGCTTCTTTCAACGCTTTCTTCTCTTCTTTCGTCATTGCCTTGCGCTCTTCGCTCTTCTGAAGGAAATACGCATGCATCTCCTTGAAATTGCACTTTTTGAGATCGGTTATTTTTGCTCTTTCGGACTCAGTCATCACGGAACGCCAGTCGTGCATAAAGTTGTCGTTGAATATGGCTTTTGTAGTGTAATCGTGATCCAACATACGAGCGTAAAACGTGGCTACCTCCTCGGTATCCTGGCTCAACTTCATTTCTTTACCGTTGTAATAAAACTTTACACTCGGTGGTAACGGTTCATAAGCTGGCGCGAACACGGGACCCTTGTGTTCTAGAAAATGCCATTTTCTACCATCCGAAGCTTTCTCTTCCTCCCACCTGTTTTGACAAATGGAATAAATGTTGTGCTTTCAATATACAATGCTATACAAGATTCGATACGAAAAATGCTGAAAATCCTTCGAACGGTATTGTTCGAACTTACGACTGTCTTTTTAGAATATCAACCTTTCGGCATTTTTTTATAGAAATCCATGTTTGCGCATTGACAATTAACACAGGCACTTTCAATGTTATACGATAAGTATCAAAAACCTTTGAAAGAAAACGTGAACCACTCATGTTAAACTAACTCATCACTTATTTCAAAGTGTAAATCTTATCATTTATTCACGAAAGATACCGCGCGACACAATCCGCGAGTGTTGTCGAAGAAGTAAGGTTATGCGAGCAGATGGCTGAAACGATTGCAACGCCCTCAGACAACGGTATCACGAAACATCTTTCTCCCCACTCCTTACCATTTCCAAACTTCGGCTTCTTCTTCGACCTTTTTTTTCTTTCGCGGGCTCGTCTCCGATTTCGCAGGCTTGGCATTCTTCTTTTTAGGTTTCTGTGTAAACCCAGAAAAGCGTTACATCTGTAGCACTCATCGCTCTCAATCTCAATGTTCATTGAAAAATTCGTGCACAAAATTTAGAATTGTAAATACAAAATTACTTCGACGCGGCGATGATTGAAAAATGAGGATATTGACGATTGAATAGATAATATTGTGTATTTTGAATATTGAATAGAGCTGGTATTACTGATAAACTATAAAAGATCCTCTGTAATCATTTGCAGCTTCATCATTCTAGGCACTTTTTCCAGTATGATAGAAATAATGGTATATAATTTAGGACTTACCTCCTCAGGTTCGTCGTAGTCCTCGTCGTCCGAATGTTTCCTTTTTTTCTTTTTTATCTTGATGGAGTCCTTCTTCGGTTTTTTCCTCGAATACAGCGGAACATCCTCCTCGTCATCGTCGGAGTCGCCTTTTCGCTTGCTACGCGAGTTCAATTGAGTTCTCGCGCTCTGAAAAACAAGCTTGAATTAACATGTCGGTATACGATGGCACCTGGCACCTAAATCGGGTCCATACCGGCTCTGATTGAGTGCGATAGATATCTAGCGACATAGCGGAAATACAAGCTTTGGGATCGATGTACGATGCAAGATTCGTTTCATACTCGACGTCACAACTCATTTTTTTAATTTATTCTAATAAGAGACACGAAAATGAATTTTCGTAAGTTACCAATGAACACGGTTAAATTTCGTTATGCAGGAATTTGAGGTTGACAAGCATAGGGGACAGGACGGAAAAAAACAAGCGAATTCCATCAATGAATGGGAGACAAACCAGTGGGATATCCTCATCGGAGTCTTCCTCGGTCTTTATGGTGGTATTGTGTAGTTCGGAAAGTCGAGTATCGTTGGCATCTGTTGAATCCAAATTGACATCGTTCCGAACTTCATCGTCCTCCTCTTTGATGTACAGAGGTGGCTCTTCCCCACTGTCATCGTCCTCCTCCGGTTCTGCGACCTGAGACACCGCTTCCTGCAGATTCAAAGGCTCGAGTCATCACTGGTTTCATCGAGGAGCAGCGGACGTTATGTCAACAAAGGAATAACGCTGCGGCCAAATGTTTTGATGAGAATGAAAATCTAGACCTCCTTAATTTCCGGCTTGTACACGTTGTTGTGATGATTCTCTTGCATCTCATAGGTTTCAGTCTTAATATCAGTTTCCTCCTTAATCTTTGGCTCCTCTTTGATCTTTGACTCTTTCTTGATTTTGTCATCGCGATGTTTCGCTAAAAAGTGAATTGAAAACGTGCGCGCGTTGGAGAACGGGAACAAATTTTGACATACATAAAAGTGTTTGTACAGTTTGAAAAATTTGTATTACATCTATCCTTGTCGTGACGATGACGATCCTTATCCTTGTCGTGACGATGCTTGTCTTTGTCGGAGGAACGATGCTTATCTTTATCGGGCGACGAGTGGGAACTGGAATGCCTTTCCTTGTCCTTCTCGGAGGAATGTTTGCGATCCTTCTCTTTGTCCTTGGACGATAGACTCTTGTCCTTGTCGCGAGAACCGGAGCTATTCACAGAACTGTGCTTGTGCTTGTCCTTACTCCGATCTTTGTCCTTGCTTGAACTTTCTTTGTCCCGACTGGAACTGTCCTTGCTGGAATTCTCCTTGTCCTTGGAACTGACGTGATGTCTGAAAAAAGGATTTCATAAAAATTATAAATTTACCAATCGCCATATAGACGACACTGTAATATAATAAAATAAAACAATACAATATTATGAAAACTGTTTATTTTATTTTATATTGAAAGTAATTATCCTTACTTATCCTTGGAAGTCGAACTAGACTTGTGATGATCTTTGCCCTTGTCCTTACTCGAAGAGCTACCGCTGCTACTTTTATGGTCTTTATCACGGCTCGAAGAAGAGCTCTTTTTGTCTTTATCCTTGCTATCTTTGCTGCTACTGCTGGCATGTTTTTCCTTGTCTTTGGAGGAACTCGAGCTTGAAGTATGCTTGTGTCTATCCTTGTCGCGATGCTCACTCTTGTGGGACTTCTCCTTGTCCTTGCTACGATCCTTTTCTCTGTGATCCGACTTGTGCGACCTTTCCTTTTCTCTGTCTCTATGTTCCGACTTGTGCTCTTTCTTACGATCATAACCATTCGTGATACCATTCATGTGCGCATCTGCAAAACAAATTGGACGATTCCATAATCGAGGATATTTAGCAGCCGTGTGACACATTGGGAATCGGTCGACATTCATTTCTTACTGAGTGCGGTATGACATATTGAAAATTATAACTATCGTTATGGACAGACAGCGTTCGATCTTTGGTATTAGTTCTTATTTGTTGGTTATCAGAATCTGGCTTTATTAGCAACTCACCAAGTAGAGAGTAAAAAAGCAAAGCAAGTTTTTCCCTAGCGGTTCTAAATAAAATGCTTTACTTACTTAAATGCATTCAAACTGTGAGTAATAAAGATGAGCCATCCCAAAGTTTTGAGAAGCTGATACTAATTTTTTTTTTAAACTATAGTAAATCATTGTTCAAAATAATCTGAGATTGATTAAAGAACAATTAATACGTCGCAAAAAATAAAATGGCATTATATAAAGTTCAGTCGTATATAAGTAGTGTTCACTATACAAGTATATTTCGCCGACCGCATTGTGGTATGAAATAGCTAATTTGCAAATACCCAATGATTTCGGAAATGATTGATTTTCCGAAAAAACGCAAAGGAACATCTGCACTAAACCATTTGTCTCCCACGGTAACGGCCGCTCGGTCGGTGAGACACATGGCCTCAAAGTTAGATCAGATTTTTTTACCGACTGAACTTTGCGCGACGCGACAGGGTTTGGCGACATTAGTAGCCTCCACGTTTTTTTAAAAAGTATTTGCTCTAATAGTTAAAGTAATAACGCGGCAACAGAATGTGAAATTTTTCGAAATAGATGGATATACCACACTCAGTAATAAGATCGTGTCAGCTATTCGATTTTTCAGATAAAAATAAAACAGAGTTTTTACAGTTTCAATTCGTTTCTACCGCAATATTGATTATATCGAAAGAAAGAATAAACTTCAATTTCAGAATTTAAGTAAATCGCGAGACACGCTATACTGCTACGAATCGACTCAGTCGGTATCTCTCAGCAAGCAAAAATAGAGGTCTGCATTTTCGAAACGCGAGTTAAAAAAAAACTCAATAAAGTGGTTGACCCGATACTGCTCGAAGAAAAAATCGAGAAAAATCGACGTGTCGCTAATATCGGAGCGAGCTTAAAAAGCGTAGAAACCGCAACAATGGTCTTGTTGTGCAGTTGGCAACCGTAGCGAAATAAATTTAGTTCTAGTAACAAAACCGCGAAGTCTGTAGATGATCATAAATAATTCATGTTGGGCGACGAATTGGGTTTGAGAAAAAAAAAACGAAACGAAAGTACAAGGAAACGTAAAATCTAGAGCATGTGAATCGACGCACGTGTCTTCGTTGTAGGTTCACTCGCGAAACGTCGCTTTGAAACATTCGTATCTTCGTAAAACGCGCATTGTTGTACCACGAGCGATATTGCGCGAAATGTTTATTTTCCATAATAATTACAAGATGCTTAAAGTTTATAAACGTTTCATGTGCATTTTTTCCTCAATCATCACTTACCTCCATGATTCCCGGCCGCGCTGCTATTCTCCTTCGATATTTTTTCCTGAAAAAATATCATAACGCATCGTAAAATTAAACGGCGTGTTGTACTTTTTTTTTATTTTCCAGCATAAAAAGTAACGAGACGCGATTTTGTCGTGAATGAAATAAAACGACAAGACCGAGAGACGAGACGCGCTCGGTGAGTTTTCACGATTCTCGTCGTGCGCCTCGCAACGAACGAGGCCAGAAACAGGGAGATAGACGAATGTACGAGAGCGGTGCGGGACTTAGCCGCAGACGCCATTTTGGGACTTAGAAAAATTTCGCGTCTTCTCGAGGTGCCGTGTTACAAGAGAAAGGAGACTAAACTTGACCTTTATTAAGAAATTCGAGTACACAGATCGCTTTAATTGCGGATTTTAGAAGAAAGTCGTGGCTTACCGTGTCAGAATGCGGCCGGGATACGGCTTGCTCGACCTCCATTTCTCCCGCTGTGACGTTGGAAAAAAGTTCGCACCGAACTCTGCCGTGATAGACTCCCGGCACCGATCGAGAGAAGAGGAACTCTAACCAGTGCGCTAAGAGAATTTTGTACTAGCTCCAAGGGGAGAGAGAGAGCGAGCGCGGTTCACGCACACTCGCGCACAACACGCATACACGCGCGAAACAAAGTCAGAGTCACCGTACTCACCGGACTCCGTCAGAGACTATCAGCCACTTGCTCACTACCAGCGGCTAAGTGCCAGAAATACGACACTGCGCCTGCGTGGCGTTATAATGCACGAGCATGCCACACCGTACAGTGGCGCCATAGTTTTGCGCGCCTCACGCGGAAAACGGCATTCGTGGCAGGCTTCCCAAATCTATTGCTCTTGACGCGTCTTTTTCTCCCCGCGCGGTGCAACCCCCAAACCCCCCGCCCCTCTCGATTCCCGTGGCATAAAACTTCGAGAATATCGCTCTTTACTCCGCAGGACAGTACATTTTTTAGAGAGCAATTACTGCGATTATCTTGTCGTGCAATCGAAAAAAAAATCTATCGCCATAGGAAAAAAGAATGATCAAAGTCTAGGAGAATCGAGTGATGCTATTTTGCAAACAAGATTCGTGATGCGGGATGTTGCACCATTACCACTTTCATTAATGGCGTTGAAAGATTAAAAAGTCAAAAAGTATTTGTTGCAAGTCTCGAACTCGAAGATAAAAAGTAATTGCGGTTCTCAAAGCTGGTTTTGAACGTTGATCTTTATTCGATATGCTCTATTCTGCAAACTAACCTCAAAACCTTATATTTAAAAAATACCAAGTTCATTATATTTACGAAATGTTCAATATTTTATATCGTTATTAAGTCCGTATCGAATAACGTAGGAGCATTGTAGTATCGTTCGGTAACCAAAATGTTAAACCATTTTTTTACTTCGTTGATCGGTAGCGGATAATTCTTTTGAAACGATTAATATTTATGTCCAAGATTATTCTTCAAAGTGATAACATTATCATGAATTCTTGGGTATGCTCTGTGCACGCTGAAACAACTGTTTTAGAAACAGTCGAAGCATTCTCGGACCCGAAATGCTTATAATCAGATCTCATAAAAAAATGTGGTAGTACGAATGCCGCAAACATTTTTGATGGTGATATTAAAAAAAAAAAGAATTGTTTTGATAGGTTTCACCGGGTGTACAATGCCACCATGCTTTCACTTTCTAGTCGGAAGTAAACGCATTTGAGGGTTAGCGATGTTCTTAACTCAGTAGGTACTCGATTTTCAAATACACGTGGAAGATTTTTATTTTTTCATATATTTTTATTTTTTCCGGGATAAAAATTTGAAATTAACGATCGTAATTATTTGTGTTCGGATTTCACTATCGAACTGGACAAGATGTGTTGCAGCCTGTTGTTTTCAGCTCTCGTCTAAAAATTTGATGAACTCTTGTTTACGCCAAGTTAGCGAATTTACATTACAATGCATTCTCTCTCGTTTGCTTCTCAATTCGGTCTCATTTGAAATACAAAAAAGAAATATATTGCTCAAACTGTAGACATATAATTGTTCTTGTATCATGATTGTGTTCGTGAGGCCCGTTTTTAACTTGCATTGGTTGAACAAAAAAACAGGTTACAAGTATTGTTTTGTTGCCACTTATCATCCTTCGATCGCTTAATTTTCAATCGTCCTCGTTACATCGCAAATTATATGTTGTAACAGTTTTGGCCTTACGTACTAATAAAAAATAGCGGCTCGTCCGGATAAGAATTTCAAACGACTGTAATAAAAACGAGAACAGAACGTACTTTTGATACGAATTTGTAACGCTTGCGTACACTCATTCAAAATTCATCTTTACGATAACAGAGTACTTTGTTCAATTATGTTTGATCACGAAAGCCAGATATTTTAGGGCGCAAAATGTACATGAATAGATAAAGTGGGATAGCAAGAGAAAGAGAGAAAGAAGGGACGAGCTTAGACTCGATCGATCCCTGTGAACCGCAATGATTAATTTATAATTCGGTAATGTGATTCGGAAATGTTGCTTTCTTCTCGTTTCTTCATAGCTTCGTGTATTCCGGCTTACCTTCCGCGTTCCAGATAGTTTTAATTTTTTGGAAAGCCATCACCGCGTACAGAGCTGGAACGATTTAAAAGAGTGATTAATCCAATGATCAAAATAATCGAAGACGCTTTGTACAGGGATCAATCGCCGCGACACAGAAGAGGATTTTGAGATAGGTATCGAGGAACGGTGCTGATGGATTAATGGATGAAAATAGGACGAGAAAAGTTCATTAGAACTTTCAAGGGGGATTTTCACTATGCTGATTCTATTTGGGTCGTTTTCGATTCCAAGTAACAGGAAGGGCCTTTTCGTACGTGACCCAAACAGGATTAAACACCTACGTACCTGAAGTGAAATCATAAATACGCTATACGGAAACAAAGCTGGTCAGCAGCTTTGAGCAGGTACAAACGATTTACACGAATAAAGGAATATAGGCAGACCCGCCAAAAAGAGTCTAAGCCAGAGAAAATGTACAAGAAATATTTGAAACAAGGAAATTAAGATATTGAGTAGCGAGAAGTAACGATCATGTCTTTTTCTCTTTTAACAAGGAAACTCTTAGCAGACTTGCTTGCTTTCCGGAAAATTATGAAATATTCCACATTACCGAAATACTCTTGAAAAAAATAGATGTAACATATAAACCAATAAACTTCATATAAAAATTATACTATGTTTTAGAAACTGCACATTGAAATGAAAAAACAGTTTGAAATAGAGGTTGTTCTATTATAGGGTTGACGTCAGTGTAACGTGTTAAAAATGAAAACCTCTATCTTTCTTCTCATAGTTCACCTCTGGACTTTTCAACACCTGCAAATATACCTAGTGTCTCATTTTTATTTTACACCAGATATATTCTTTTTCATCCATATTGAGAATGGCGACTTGAAAATATTCTATTATTCTACACTCATATACGAATTATATATACATAATTTGCATTGTCGTATGGATATCCAGTTTATAGAAAAGTTTCAACAGTGACGAATTCATCGTTTCTATATTTTTTTCCCTTCAATTTGCTGTCGTCTCAATTGAAAGTCCCATTCTTTGAACGAAACGAAATTGTTGCTACAAGTATTTCTATACTATGATTAGCATTATCTGGGATAGCGATTTTCAGTACTTAAAAGGGAGCGCGTGTAGGACATACGAAGGAGTAGTATCAACAGCAAGGATTCATTCCCGTATAAAGTCGTAAAGATTTTTCTACACCAAGTGCTTCACTCACAAGTAGCTTCCCACTCGGAGTGTGAGAGTGTTCCGATTTTGCGATGTCCGGTTGAGTTCTGCATGTATCGAATAGCATGGTGATAATCACCAGCGTTTTGACCGAGGAGAGGCGCTTCCAGGTACGGCGGGTAGGTCTCGAGAGCCTGTATTTTTCCTAACAAGGAGCGACCCTCGGTTTTCATACGTTCGTAATAGTCTTCGAAGCGCTCGAAGAGAACGCACTCGAGGCCGTGTTTCAACGCCAATTTCCGTAGGGTCGGCTGATGAACGAGAAACTCGGGACAATCGACGACGCCCTCCAGGGAAAAATTGTATTTTGCGCCGAAGAGAGGCGGCGGCTCCGTTTTCGGACATTTAAAATCAACTGTGTACAGCTCATTTCCATATTTATTCCCATCGCACTTGTGCCACCGTGAACTGTAAAAGAACGACAAAATCAGACGAACAAATATTGAACCAAATCTGATTGATGCTTCATCAAAAACGGGACTTTTTCCGTGTACTAATGCTTGAAAAGTTTATGCGTTTTGCCGATAAACGTTAAAGCCTGCTGACTTTATTAATTTAGATTAATTTTCAAGAATTCGCAAACGTAAACAGATTGCACGGTTTTGATTTATCGGTTAAAAAGCAAAGCTGCATTGAAAAAAAGAGAGCGATCGAGGGGACAGCGATGATCCCTTTGCACTCAAGAAACTATTGGCGCGTCGATCATTATTAATGAAGAACTTACACCAAATCATACGCGTCGGGCAGAGTTGTAATGAAGTAGCCACCCGGGCGAAGACTCTCAGCTGCATTGCGTAACATACATTCAGCCTGCGGCAGTGTTTCGAAGCTGTAATGGAACGCAAATTGGCAGCTTACGACATCCAGCTTTACGCTGGGGTCCTTGAACTTTTCCCTTAAACGAACCTGAAACCTTCCATTTTAACGAATTCCCATTGTCAATTGGCTGCTCTCTGGCGTACAGAGTAATTTCTTTCTTTCTTTTCTTTTCTTTTAATCAGCCACAGATCTTCGAATTTCAAGGGAGAAATAATGAATGCAGTTGTCAAATCACCTTAGTGCAGTCGTATGTTAAAAACTCGGCAGTGAATATAGGCGCAAAGCCACGTTCGTTGTTACTCCTGCCAAGCATATCGTTGTACCGTGCCTGACATTGTTCCACCGATACGCCTGCTATATCCGCGCATATTAAATGTGATATGTTGCCTTTACGCCATTTGAAGAGATCGCCACCTTTGCCGCAACACATATCAAGCACTCTCACAGGTGCGCCATGACTGTTGTTCTGTCGTACTTTATCTAGATATTCCACTGCAAATACGAAGATTTTTTTGATTGGTGGATTATCCATAGATTCATCACGCTTTCTTATATTTGTGAAAAGTATTCTTTTATGAAACTTCTTTAAAAGTAGAACATTTTTTTTGCCAACAGAATGTTTTGTTGGACGCAAATTTGAACAATACCATAACTATTGTTCAAATTTGCCAAGGCACAAAATTAAATTAAATTTTTGCCAACGCAAAAAATTATAAGATATAATGGAACTGTATTCTTTTGGTTACGTTCAATACATCTGATCATCAAATTTTTAGAGTATAATGTTAAGTCTGATCTTTAATGATAAAAGATACAAACTATTACTTAAATATATTTTTCGAATTTCTAATAGCCATATTGAAATTGTCATTTTCAATTGTAAAAATCTGACTTTACAATTTTCAATTCACAAACCTTTTTTCAAACGATTTCGACTTAGCAACTTTAAAAATCATTGATTACTTATTTTCATTTGGTTCATTGGATCTGTCACTTTGAAATGCCAAAATTTTGAAATCAATTTCGGCTTCAATGACTTCAAGAACCATAATACTGAGTTTATATGATGAATCCAACAAATTCGTTTTGTGACGCAAACTCAACAAAAAAATGCATGTTTGGCACATTGAATGAAGACAAAAATCCCACGAAAATCCAAAAGATGTTTTTAATAGATTAGATACTAACGAAGATAGCTTCAATAATTATTCCTAACATTCAGAATATAAGTTTTAAGAGAAAACTTTTAATTTCCCTGCCATTGTAATTATGTTCATATAAATCTTGAACACAATCATGTAGATTTTCGTGAAGATGATAAATATGACAGACGTAAGGTTTGATGATTTATTTTGCTTTCTGTCTCGTTAAACTTGGACGAATCTCATATTTAGAAATTCCAATCGTATCCTTTATCCTCTACTTTGAGCTAGTTTAGAACATAAAATATCTATATACAGATGTATCGAATCCTGGATCATTACTTACTTATCAGCATGCTCTTGATCCAATTGTTGAAGTTTCTCATGTAGAAGATGCGACTCTGATTTCTGTTGCTGAAGCCACTTTCTGCTAGTGAATTGTAATGCTGAGCGACCTGAACCGTATTATCCGTAACTTGTTCGGGTTCTTTTGGCGCGTCTCTGCTTGTGCCAATTGACAAATCGGAGGGCGAGCCAGAATGCTGGATAACGTTGACAAAAATTAAAGATTAGTCCGAAGCGCATCAAACGAGACCACAAAAATAAGTGAAGAACAAAATAAGACACTTACCGGTGGTGATTCGCATTTGTCCGTAGTTTTCTGGATTTTTGCTGGTTTCGCTGGTTCCTCTCTCTCATTGTCCTGAGTCTCGCCATTACGCTTTCTATCATCTTTCCCTTCCGAAATCCGAGATGAAGACATATTCGTTTCGAGGGTGCGTTATATTCTTCGAAACGTCAATAATACCGTTGTTTGCTACCAGTAGCAAAAAGAAAGCAAAATACACACGTTGAGTTAACGGCTCTTCCTCCTTCCCTCTCGCACTGCCTTTACGACGGTGTTTTATGTTGCAGAGTTGTCTTCGACCGCTAAAAGGCGTCGCGATGGTCGCGCTATTCACTCCCGGAAACGGTGGAAACGAAATTCAATCGTTAGGTGTATGTTATTATAAGTGTGTTGAAATCTCGCACCGATCAAAATTTTGCACGTTTTCGTAACGTACGTTCGTACGTATTTGTACGTTCGCTCGTAACATTGGCGTTATACGCAAAGGTATTGAGAGACAAGGAAGTTACAGCGCAACGAGAAACCGAATGACGCGAAAGAGATGCAAAAACCTTGGTAAAGCGTGCTCCTAACGATGCGTGGCAACGCAGCGCATTGGGGATTAATATGGACCAGCTTATCTTTTCAGGGGTACGAGCTCGGCTGATATGTCTTACCGACTGAATTTCACAAATCCGGGATGGAAAAATGAAGGATCATTAACAAGTTTGAAATCTTCGCTTTGTCACACAGTAATTTTAGAAAATATACGAAAAAGAACTTTTTAATTCACCAATATTTATCTTTTTTTTTTTGAGAACCTTAGTGCAGGGGAACAAAGCAATGATCAAAAAAAGGATATTTTACCATTATCGAGGAAGATCTTGACCATTCTTTACACTGACGGAGCAGTCACGGATTCCTGAGAACAGGCCGAAATGCAGCTACCCATAATTTCAAAAACCGTTTGTTTTCCAGAAAAATAAAAAAATGCTCACGGCGTCGTTATTTCTTTTTTTACCCGAAATCTGATCCGGTGAGGAGAGATATTGGCAGTAGGATTCTTACCGATCAGAAATGTAACACATGTCGACAAGCATTTTTGTTTGCAGGCATTAGATGGCAGTACTGTACACTTCCACAATTTTTCTTATCTCGGGCGTCTCTTCGTTCACGAAGAGATGTTGAGTTTTAGATGTATTTCGGTTTTTTTGTCGAAGTTTGTGTTTCACATTAAAATCTCTACTGAACGGTTTCAATCTTCGTAATATCACGAGGATACAAAGTTCATTTTGAAGGTATCGATCGAAACGTTCACGAGGAAACGATTCTCACTCGTAAGTTACTCGTGCCAGAACGTCATGAGATTTTATGGTTAAACATATGAAGAGCCGGTGCCCTCAAGGATAGAAAACAGAATGGACATAATTATTGGAAGAAGTGCGAGATTCGCCGGTCTTGTTCTAAGACATAGAAGCTGCTACGTGCCTAAAGTATCATTGGGAACGGTTCGATGTTTGTGTCTATGCGATTCAAGGCTCCCAAAGGTCAACGTTTATGGTAATTCTTCAACCCATTGAGTATCGTCAAAGTTTGATCGAAAACTGCTGAGTGGAGGAAAAATCATTTTTCAGGCATTAATCTTCAATGGAGATCCACCACTGCTCAAAACCAGTTCCGACCTGACCCTGTCCTTGTACGGACTAATTTCCAGGATGGTTTGTTGTCTCATGGGTTCAACGGTTATTCAACGGATGCTTCGCAAAAACCGGAGAAGGAGCCGTGCGAACCTCTCCCTCCTGAGAAACAGACGGTTTTCCAGAAAATGAAACAGATGACCAAGGACTACTGGTACATCCTCATACCTGTACACCTTGTCACTTCCGCCGGTTGGATATCGATCTTTTACGCAGCTGCTAAAAAGTCAGTAGAACTTGGTTAGTTCGCTCACTGAAAAAAATCTCACCAATTGTTCATTTTTAGTGCTGTGCCTTTCCATCCGCTCTTACAACCATTGTTTGTTAAAATCGCAAGTGAAGAAGGCTCTAATGTTTCGCTAACGGATATTTAACAAATTGAGTGCACATCGATAATTCCGCTAAAACTAAGAAATTTAGAATGTCATTTAACAGTTTGGAATTTAAAGCAAGTTTATACTAAATTATTGTTAATTGTATGCGCACAAAAAGAGTCAATACTTTCATCAGGCACGATTTAAAATATCACAACTTATAGGGCTCATTGGTATTAATGTTTCGCTTCTGAAACGTATAGTCAGTCGTCGCAGAAGTTGGTATATATGTCTATATAGACGATTCGATAGTGTGTTCCAATTCTTAAAATATTCAACCAATCATCTCAGTGATTTCGCAATTCTTTCGGTTCGGCAATTAATACATAACTGAGCGATATATAAAAAAGAATATTTACATTTAGTCCTAATTTGATTTCATTTGGGTATTTTCACAGCGGTGTCGATATCGTCAGTATTTTGGAATCGATTAATCTTAGCGAAAGATACCTGGATATGTTACGAGGCTCGAGCGCCGGCCATTGGGCTGTCACCTATGCTCTTTATAAAATAATCACACCACTAAGATACACGGTTACAGTAGGTAAGCGGCTGAACATCGAAACCCAATCTGTTTGAATGGAAATTCGAATTCTCGAGGAACTTTGCAAATATATCTTCATTCGCAGGTGGTACTACGATGAGTATAAGATATCTAAACAAATGGGGATATCTCAAGTTCAAACCTCGATCAACGATCAAGGTAAGCCGAGATTCAAATTTTATTAGTAATTAAAGAAAAACTACTTCTGTCATTTGAAGCGATTCACATTTTCGTACTCAATGATGTCTTTCTTTTTTTACACGCTGATCGTGCTGAAGACTGTCCGTAAGATGTCAACTAGGTCGATCATTTAACACTGACTATTCTAGATGTTTATTTAAGAATTGCAACTTTGAAAAAACATTGAAACTCGGTAATCGGTAAGCACAATCGGTAAGTTCGATTGTTTAAAGTTTGAATTTCTTTTTGCAGGAAACGCAATCAAGCAAATGCGCAACGGAACCCAAAGAAAAGTACCCTAAAGAAAGCGTCAAGGATCAGCAAGAAACAGAGCCGCCAAAAACTTAACGCTTGAAACGAATGGATGTGAAACCATGTCTTGGGAAAGGAAGATGGATTTCGTAGTTTCACGTCTAGATTTAATTTCATGGTCCTGTGCTGAAACGCTTGAATTACATGTCCTACATACTTGCAAACATACGCAACGTCATTCTTATCAAGCTCTAATGTAAATATTATTTTGACAAATATCATTGGGTCTGTGGATAAATCCGTAACGAAAAACGAATACGCTTCAAACGCTAAGAGTCAGAGGGAGTAAGGGAGAGATCATGCATAGACCTAATATATTGCCAACCATCTTGCTTTCAGAGGTCGTTTATGTATATAAGTGATGTTCACTTATTTATTACAATTATGTATATATAGGCATACTCACATATACATATATCAATATACCAATTGTATTTTTGTCCGAAGAACAAAGGCAACAATGACGAATAGCGACGTTATAGTTCCGTATTTATTTATAAACAAAAAAAAAAACTGGTACTCCACCTTCGCGTACATTCGTTTAAATAAAAATTGTACTTTTTATCTACAAATTACTTTCTACTTAAACGTACAAGACTTCGAACTATATCAGTAAGCTACAGATATTGTAGTTTTAATAAGTCCTTATCGGAGAGACGTCAGTTTGAATATCTGTTTCCTTTTTGGCAGCTTCGTATGTGCGTATTGAATCGTTTACCACAGCAAAGATTGCTTTTCGTTAAAGTGTATATTATTACAATGAATAATTCTCGTAATGTTTGAGTAATACGTTATACGCGAGGGTCAACGGTAAATTGCGAGTTTGCAGAGTTTTAGAAAATTCAGCCATACAGAAGTAACGTGAGAAACGATAAATATCGATCTGCGGCGTGGCGACTATGCCAGGTGAGGGTCGAGTATGTTTTTCACGAATATCACAAAAGTCCGGGCGTCGTGTATAGCAAAGAAATAAAAATAAACATTGGTTATAAATAAGAGTTATAAAAAGAAGTAGAAAAATCGCCGGTCAGTATCACTTACGATCTAATATCGCGCGACGTCGCGGAAGATCCACGTTCCTTTGTTATTACTATTACTATTTATTATTACGTGTCATACTGAACTGGGGTTTTCGAGTGCTTAGTTTTGAGAAGTAACTTCGAAAATCAACGACATTTCGCAATATACACACACACGTACATAGAGACAGACATGAACAATCAAACAAATGTCCGTTAACAGGGTCGAAGTGCTTCGTTCACTAACACTTGTGTCTTTTAATTTTTTTCCCTTTTTCTTTTTTTTAAATTATTATTATGCTTTCATATCACAGTTGCCTGCGCAACTCAATCACACGTCTGTTTGTTCGAACACGTGCGCCGATGTTATAGGTCAGGTTATATGCCCGCATCGTAATAAGTCGCGAATGGATTTTTTTTCGTATCGCGTGTAAAACAGCATTTTATTGCCCATTGCTACCAAGTTCGAATAATTCTTCTTTCTTTCAACGAGTATTCTCTTCAAATTCGAACCATGGTTGAATGTGAGTTTTTAACGTGATACAAGAAATTCACGTTGACCAATGTTTTGTCTTTTCAGTTGGCTCGTTGCTAAACAGATAATTTATATTCAGTCTTGGAAAAAAAAAAACATCTTTTATATCGTATGTCCGAATTACGCGCCATCTCTATCAACTCTGCTGTTTCATGACGTAACACCAACACCCACTCGTTTGGGTTATACATTGGGCAATAAATATCGCCGGTTTCGGTTATTTGTGTGTGAGAGAGAGAGAGTTTATAGATATACGGTTGTAATAATACTATAATAGTATAACATGCGTTTAACGGTAGCTATTCAACAATTATTGTATTCATAAAGTAACTATGAATGATGCAGTGTCGCGTACACGGTGACTCAGCGCGTTCTGGTTTATCACTGCACGAATCGTTTTTCTTTTTCATGATTGCTTATTGCTCATAGATCTGTTTCATTTCCTAATCGACCAAACGAGATAACGAAGCTAAAAGTCCAGTAGGCACAACGATTTAATTAATATACGTTGTATTTGCCTCGATTATATCACTGCACGCAATCACCAAGAGCTTACGTGTTCCAAATAAACTTTAACACGTTCCCATGACAAAAACAATTTGGCTCTAACGTTAATTGATCCGCTCGAAGCTGTCACCGGTAAAAGGTATTTCTACGTTGCTATCGAGACATAGAATTAAAATCCGTTGACACAACTTCTTTTTTAAATCTGGTTGACGCAATGTCTTTTGTAAAATCGTAAACACTGCGGTGCGTAACGTATTTTTGATGATACTACGAACTGCGCTCATTGATCGTCAAATTCAACGCAATTTTACAAAGGAAGCTGCGTTTACACTGATATCTTTGTTTTCCGAAACGAATTTAGCGATTTTTTTGATAAGTTCGAAAAGTTTAATTGCCATTCGTCAGCTAATCGACCTCTCCTCAAGCTCTCGGATCATAACTTCGCTCGAGTGTAATACGGTATTGAGTTAAATTCCGGACCGTTTGTAATCGTTGTCTACAATGATGAGAAATGCGTGCGAGATAATGCTTTCGTTAGTCCGAGAGACTATTTAACGTAAACCGAGTACCAATCGGACAACGTTTTACAATGATCTCGTGATAATTTCAAGACTCAATTGTGATAATAATAACGAAGTTCTGAAATTGATTAAAGGTGACAGTAAATCTTGAACTTAACCCATAAATTGATAGCTTGCCGATACCGGCTGAGGTGCGCGCGGTTGGGTATGAGAAATTCGCTGAATGTGGCACGCCCGACACATCAGTCTACCGTCAAGGGGATAACACCGCTTGTCCGGCTCGTCGGTCAATTGCATCCCGCAATCCTCGCAGATATAACAGTCCACGTGGAAATCACGATCCATCGATACAACTCGTACGGTTTCTTCAGTACCCTGTGAATTCGTTTTTGCGCACTTTAGCCAAAGTGATATACATGACAAATAAATGCGGTACATGATGAGTAAAATTGGCAGTGATATTTGCCAAGCGAGTGTTTCGAAACACACAATTATCCGGTTTTGCGATGTTGAAGTTCGCATCGTTGGGACCCAAAGAAAGTTCATACTTGTTAAGTGGCTTTAAAGCTTTTTTCGACTATTTCGATTACAAAAACCACGAAAATCGTTTTTCGGTTTTCCTCGGATATTTGCGACGTAACTTTGAATAAAAAAACAGCTTTTGGATATCGAGGAAGATAAAAGGTGGAAAATTGTCAAATAGGAATCATGGTAGATCCAAAGATGCAAACTTCATCCATTCTTGCGCAAGACTTTTTTTCTTTCTTCTCTCCACGTATTTTCAATTTACCTCCACCGGCGTTATTCCTTTGCCACACGAGGCACACTTGGGCGCAAACATTCGATGGTAATCGTTAACACAGTAAATCTTGTTGTCAACGTCGACAGTGAATGGGACGCCGTCCAGGCACTCGTTACAAACGCAACATCTGAAGCATCCCGGATGATAGGACTTGCCCATCGCTTGTAGTATCTATTGGACAAAGAAAAAAAAAGTTTCGAGGTTAAACAAATTGTTTGAGATTCGAGCTTTTTTTTCTTTCGAGAAAAAAATTTCTCACCATTTCCATTATCAGGTGACCACAAATTGCACATTTTTCGGCGGTCTGTTGAAAGCCAGAATACTGTAAAAAAAAGATTTTTATTCATTTTTTAATCTGAGATTGAAAAAAAAACGGATACGATAAAATATTGTAGGCCATGAATTTCCCTGTGACTTCAATGGAGTGGACTCGATCTGAGTCTATTAAAAACTTCATCCAGAGATTTACACTGCATTACTCGCAACAACAAAAAAGTTGAAATTCAGGTTAAATTCGGGATTTTTTATAGTTGTTTTGAGGCGTTACCGAATGTTTAAAAAAAAACGACAAAATTTTTGAAATATTTAGAAATTATGGTTCTCGATAGAATATAATGCATTTTAGAACTTTTTACTCAGTAATTTAGTAATTATAGAAACATGAATTTATCACCCTCGCTTATGGGTAAACTCCTTCTGCGAGTGTTAATGGTTGCAAAACGAATGGAATTACATTAACGCAAATTCTGAAAATATATTATCAAGATTTATGATCGAACGTTTGATCAGGCTAAGTTTTAATTAAATAGCTTGCGTTGTCAGCAGCTTTCTGGTCTCGATGAAAAGCGAAGAAAAGCAGTTATCAAAAATATTGCTTTTAATATTCCATTTCTAAGCCCCAAAAGTAATAAAAAATTTATTAACACTCTTTCAAACAGCAAAGAAATCGTTGTAAAACAAAAGAAAATATAAAAACGCTAAGAACTTATTCCTCAACTTAATATTATAGAATGTCATACCAGGTAATCTTCCTCGCAGTAAACACGTCCGTGAACGTTGTAAAAAGCTTTGCCACGCAGTGCTCGTCCGCACGAGCAGCAAATGAAGCAATTGGTGTGATAAAGGTTACCCATGGCTTGACAAGCTTGGCCAGCGCCGGTCACCTTCTCACCGCAAGTGTGACAAATACCTTAAACATCGAGGAAAAAAGAAAGAAAGAGAAATTCGCATTAAAAGTAAGCGCAAACAAGTTTCAACGTAAAGTTGAGATCGGTAGAACCTCACAGCTTGATATTGGTAAAATTATTCTAGCCATTTGAAAAAAAACAAATAAAAGCTGATCGACGAAGAAACTGCGACGAATCGATACTTTTGATGAATATTTTGAGATACGATTACGCGACGTCGTCGTGATTGAAAAAAAGTGGAGAATCTACTGAGGTATTTGCGTCGTTATATGCACGGGTCATCCGGCTGTGCGTAATGAAATTACAGAGTCGAGTAAAACGCATTAAAATCTGGAACGCTTATAGAATTGCCACTTTACGGAGCCCTATCAAATGAGCTCCATTCGTATTTTTGATCAATGTTCTTCATATTTTGGAAAATTCATCCAATTTATCGACCATTAATTTTTCCCAAAACCCAAAATTTTCATGAAAAAATCGTAAAAAACTTCTAAAAACACGATTTTCACGACTTTTTCATTCAAATTACATTAAAAAATAGACTATTAAGAACAATATTAAAAATCCAAATTTTTTTTGGATTTTAGGGTAAAAAAAGTTTTTCCACTCAATCATCGATAACTTTTTTTCCTTTAGCATTTGGCACTCCACTCTGTGATCAATCTCTTCGTTATGATTTTCTCTTCAAAATGCTTTTTTAATTATTGAAATTCGATAATTTTTCGATTTTTGGCAGAATTTCAAAGTTGGACCATCGATTTTTGCACATTTTTCCATACATATCTCTTTGCCTCTGTTTTTGCGGTTTTTCAAGTGGACTTCTCGGGGAAACTATACGAGATATCGATGTGAATCCAACGCCATTATTCAAGTCAGCCGAAAACCTTTTCCAAACCCACCAAATGAATCTCTATCGCATAAAAGAAGCCTACTCTACGACCTATTGAAATATCGTGATTTTTGAGATTCCGGAAAAGTGGCCGGGAAAGTCGAAAAAAATTTTTTTCCGTTTTTGAACTCTTAAAAGGGTCTATTTAACCGGAAATTTTCTGCTGATTACGAATATGCCCGAGTTTTTACCGAAAGTGCAAAATTAGACTGGGAAAATGCGAAAAAACCTTTCTAGAATATTTTTTTGATATTTTTCCCTAGAAATGGAGAGTTCAAGGCGAATTAAGTTGTGCATTTGTCTTCAAGGTATAAAAATACATCGACATGGACCTGCGATATGACACTAAACGTCTAAATATAATAATTATATCGAGGCTAATCCCACTGAACGGGCGCGCCCGATTGGCTGCCTTTCAAAATTAATAACAATTCAGAGGTTGATCCGGGAACCATACATGCTTATATCAATCGACTCAGAATTTCACACCCAACTCCCCATTTCACGGATGACAATCTTACGTGGGACACCCTGAATATCAACATTTTCCTCAACCAGACGCTATATTGTTTCTCTGATACAAATGCCGATCCCTTAATATTATTTGAAGAACTAGAGCTTGCCTAAATGTCGAATTTTATTTTTCCATCATGACATAAATCTGTGCCGATTGGACCTTACAGTTTTGCGTAGAATGAATTTTGACTATCGCCTTCGATTTGCGAATGGTTTATCAGTGAACATAAAATCATGAGTCACGTGAATGCAAGAAACAAGGTACCCACGTTCATATTTATCAAAATTGTAATATCGGATTTAATTAATTAAATTAATAGTTGTTTTTTATGTAAATTTATTTAAATTTTATTAAATTGTTTTTATTTATTCATTTTATTTTATTAATAGTTTCTTTTTTTGGATATATTCTCTCTAAAGTTGTTTTCGTATGTTTGGATACAAGAGGGCAAGGTTTAAGGTGCGTAGAATACGCCAAAACTTATTTTTGGAACATCGGGATCAAACTAATGGAACTAAAACGTGTACGATAGAAAAATTTACATCGAAAAATGAGGGACACTCTAAAACACGTATCCTGCAATTTTCGAAACGAATATAACAGCGTAAAACGTTGTATCGTTCGAACGCAATTCGTTTCAATTGCTCAGGAATTTTATGACTCAAGCTGCGAAAACCTGACGTTCTTGTGGATTTTCATTAGATTGATAATTGAAATTTGCCCAAAGAAGGTATTCAATAATAATAAAAAGAAAGACGTGAAAAATTGAAAAACCAAACCGTGAAATTTCAGTCGTGTGAACTCCAACGTAACGTTAAATATGTAAAATTGGTAATGTCCTGGACTCATGTTTGGGTTTGTCCTGGACTCATGTTTGGGTTTGTTCGGACTTCCAATTGGCCTCTAAAAGTGTATCTAACAGATGTACATTCTTTCCGCAACCGAGTAAACGACGCTTACCGAAGTACTCGCCCTCCTCGTCCTGTTTTTCCATTTCCTCTTCCAACTGTCTCGTGAGTTCTTCAATCTTCCGTTCAGCCTCGGTGGGTCCCTGAAAAAGAGTAATTAACTCGTGGATCAACGAGGGTAGAAATACACCATACTTCAATCGTACTTGCAATATTTAAAACTCTTAAAAAGTAGAATTGTCCATATATCGTGTAAAAAAGTTTACCGAGGGTCTGGGGGGTGTAACATTGTAGGGCAAAAGTCCTTTGGCGGTTGAAGGTTTGACGGTTGGGCTAGCAGACCTCCGAGGGTCGATATCGGGTTCGACGTTTCTCTGTAGGACGGGAACGCCAGCGTTGAGGAAAACGGGGCCGGCAACGCCGCTGGTGACCCCGGGTGGTAGACTAGTAATTCTCGGTCCAGCGTGAGAGAATTCATCGTTGTTCGTCGTGGCGGAGCTCATAACGGGTGCCTGAACTTGTCCACGTACAGGGCTTTCGGTGGTCGTTGTTACGAAGGAGGTAGGCACTTGTCGGGCGATTACACCCTGATTTTGGCTCGAGTCATTGCCGAATTGCGAGTGAGTCGGGCTGGTTTTGGGTGACGATCGTGCACCGTTGTTTCGTTGATAAATCGAATTTCTCGTAGTTTCGTTACGTACAGTGGACGTGGATTCTCTCGATGGGGGGTAAGAAGCGGGTGAGCGTCTGGTTGGCTCCGGGACATCGTTTCCGTAATTTCGCTCGTTTTGTTGACCGCTCGATATGCGTGACTGCTCGGAGCGCAGGGACGAATATACGGGAGAATTTCTAGCCGGAAAATCGTCGTGACTCTCCGATGTACGATGATAATTACGATCGGTCTGAGACATCGCCGACGTGATCGTCGCACCCGGCAGACTCGTGTTTCTCGTTGAGTATACGGTCGGCGAATTACGACAGCTCGGTGACAATTCACCAGCTCGTACACCACCACCACTACCAGGACCACCACCACCGTAAACCGGAGAATTTCGGGGTTGCGGCTCGTAACCGTGGGACGAGTTGTTCCTCGACGATGATGACGCCGATGGATCCACGTACTGCTTGTATACCTGTGAATTGTCAGAACGATACGGGGATACTTGCGATAACGCCTCGTTCGACGAGGACGATCCACCGCGATACGAAGGCGAGGACGAATTCTCGTGTATCGCGCTGCGATAATGCAAACTCGATTCTGGTGGTAAGCGTATCGGTGGCGATTCGCTATAGGGATGGCTCGACCTTGGCGAATTTTGTTGCTGCTGCTGCTGATCGCTCGGATAGCTGTAACTTCGCGCTGGTGTTTGCAACTCCGAGGGTGGAACGTATGCAGCGCTTCGAGAACTTTGCAGATCCGATGATGTCGAACCAGAGAGATATCGAGATGCTGATGAATCTTGCTGCGACGTTACACCACGAGGCAAGGACTCGTAACTCTGACCTCGATTGCCTCTCTGTTGCTGTTTGAACAAAACACACACGGGTTAGATCACAGCCAAGTTTTTCGATCCTTGTGATTCGATCATAAAATACACGGCCTGGCACTGAAACGCTTCGAGATACTTTCATTTAGTGAGGATATTTACGAAATAGATTTAAGACGCCTAAATTTTTAATTCTCGAAAATATTTTTAGACGCTAAGCAATATTCAACTTAAGCCGAGCCTTATAATTCCAATGCAAACTCTTTTTTGGTTTGATCGTCGTTTCATCTGCATTTATAGTGTAAAACTTGATTCGGTGTCGATATGTTAAGAGTACCTACTACCTATGATTGCTGTAGTGATTAAGCGGCTCTACGCAGGAGTAAATACAATTTTTATACTTTATAATTCAATTATGGTGTTTATGTTATGTATAGGGGAGAGTGGTCACCCTTCGTACGCGGGGCACATTCGTACAATTAGAAAATCAGAAAAACTAAAGGGCACACAAACATGCCTTTGCATGTGTGC
>JAPYZJ010000191.1:0-65017 GCA_030522765.1 Ophioninae sp. B BG-2022a
GGGGGGGAAACTTTACGTGGCATTTGTGGATTTCAAAGCGGCTTTCGACATGATTGATAGGGGACTGATGATGGAAAAAATTTGGAAAAAAGGAATACGGGGCAAGACGTACAAATTAATAAAAGGGATCTATGAAAAAACGAACAACGAAATTATCACAGGAGAGGGCATATCAGGAAGCTTTGAAACAGGAAGGGGAGTGAGACAGGGTTGTCCGCTTAGCCCACTGTTATTCAATCTGGCTTTAGATGACATCGATGAAGATTGGGAAAGGAAAAAGGAAGGCGGCACGGTCATAGGGAGTAAAAAAATATACGCTCTTAAATATGCGGATGACGTGGCCGTGATTGCAGACGACGCAATGGGCCTGCAGAAGATGCTACGAACTTTGGAACGATATGTCGAAAAGGGAAATATGGAGGTTAACGTGAAAAAAACAAAAATCATAGTATTCAGAAACGGCGGGAGAGGGAAAAAAAACGAGGCTTTCACATTCAAGGGAGAAAACATAGAAATAGTCAATGAATATAAATACTTAGGTTATTGGTTTTCAACAAAGAATACAGTGAGGAAACACCTGACGACCCTAGCAGGAAAAGCGCGGAAAGCAATAAATACAGTGTGGGGAGTCATGAAAAGGGCACATGTCAACGATTTAAAGTACCGACTTCAACTCTTTGACTCTTTGGTGAAGGCGGGAGCTTTTTACGGAATTGAGATATGGGGCTGGAAAAGGCGAGAAATCATGGAACAACTACAAGGTATGCTGGTTAAAATGGCAATGGGGATAAGCAGGAATACACCGGATTACATCTGGAAACTGGAAGCGGGGAGGAGAAGTGTTGAGATCGAGGCAAGGCGAAGGGCGGGTAATTATATTTTAAGCATTGTAAAAATGGAGGAAAATAGATGGCCAAAAATCTGTCTGAGAGAGGAAATAAGAGGAATTAAAAACGGGAAACCATCAAAATGGGGGAAAGAATTGCAGGACGCAATGAGGGAGGTGGGAGATGGGAGAGTAATTAATTTCATATGGGAAGGGGGAAACCCCAGAAATATGGCTAAGGCACTAAAGGAAGGAGTAAATAAGAAAAAAGATCAGGATATTCAACAAGACTGGATAAAGGTAGACAAGTCTACCTTCTGTTCTTTCTACAAGGAAATAAAAAACGATGTGGAAAAGGGAAAATACTGGGACACGGAAAATGTTAAAGGGGACCAAAAAGAAATCTGGGCTCGTCTAAGGTGTGGGAATGCGGAAAAAAAAGGGAAGAAAGGCTATATGAACACGAACTGCGGGACGTGTGGGAAAGAGGAGGATTGCTTGGAACATATTTGGATTTGTAAGGAGGCGAGAGCAGGCATACGGGAGGACTTGATCCGGGCAGTAGAAAACTGGGCTGGAAAGAAACAAGGCGAGGAGCTCAGAAAATGGACAATAGACACTTTGAAGGGAGACGTCCGACCCGAATTGTGCGAATATATAAAAGCTTTCAATAAACTATCGAAAAAGAGAACCGAGAATAACAAGAGAACCACAGGATAAAAAGGGGTCAAGATCGAATATTACAAGTAATTTGCCGTTCTCATTATCAGGAAAGCGACCGGAAATGTAGTTAGATTAAATTAAAATAGGTTAGAAACGATGAGTATAAAAAAAAAAAAAAAAAAAAAAAAAAGACTTAAAAACACAAAAAGTACACAAATAGCAAAAACAAGGTTACCCTTTCTATTATTATTATTGGTATTATTATTATTTTTTCCCATACTGTATAAGAGGTACTGGCATCTATGTAAGCGAGTGTTAAAGCGAAAACAGAACACGTGCAAACACGACGGATGGAATGTAAAAGGTGTAACACCATACCATGGAATAAAATTACTACTACTACTACTACTACTACTATTTAATAAGTAAAGATTAAGAATTAAATAAAGAAATAAGTAAAGTAAAGAAAATAAGTAAAGATCAAGAATTAAATAAAATAAAGTAAAGATAAAATGTTTTTATGTAAAAATAATATTTAATAAGATTTTATTTAACGGATATTCTCGACTCACAAACAAAACCCAAACAAACTCACAAACAACGACCGATCGATAATTCAAATTTCCAACATGAAGAATCGCTGCTAGGAGTTTCATGATGCTCCAAAAATCATCTTCACTGAAATTCAGGACTTTCATCGCAGCCCTAACGTCCGCGAATTCCTTCGCGTCGTTTCTTCTTTTGCACTCGCCGTTCTACGAGGGACGAAAAATTTGTCAATTTCGAGGGTGAACGTTTTCCAGCAAATAAGAAAATATTTGAAAAAAGGCTTTTTCCAATTCCATCTATTTTTCAAAATGCTTTATTATATTTTTTTTAAATTGAAATTACCAAATTTTTATTTTAAAAAATACAATTTTTTCGTAGTTTACATAAAATTTGAATTTTTTATCATTTATTAAAAAAGAACTTTTTTTGTAATAATTTATTTTTATTAAATAAATAATTGTTTTTAAATGATCGAAAATTTAATGAATTAATTTATTTATTTAATTAATCGATTAAACATTCTAATATTTCTTTTAATACAAATAAGATTTACAATTATTCATTTTTTAATCAGTAAACTTTTTTCAATAAATAATTTTGCTAAAAGAATAATTATTCGTTCACCCCGTTCAAATAGCTGTATTTTACATCCGAATTCAAAGACAATTTCTTCCTCTCGTCCTTCGAGAGACCGAGGAGCATCGAGTAAAAAATATGATAGTTTCTCTCGTCCTTCGATTGTGAGACCAAGCGGCACTTTTCCAGCAAGTACTGTTCGATTTTCGCACCCTCGATCTGACCATTTTTGTTGAAGATCACGTCGATGTATTTACCGAATCTCGACGAGTTGTCGTTCCGTACAGTTTTCGCATTTCCAAAAGCTGATTTTTGAAATTTATCGTTTTTGTTTACAATTGATATTCGCATGAAAAAAAAAAAAAAAAAATTAAAAAACGAAGAATAGCTCGATCGTTGCAACGAACCTTCGAGAATCGGATTGGCCTCCAATATTTGTTGTTCTATCCACGAATGCTCGCCGCTCGTGGCAGCGATGTATTGCAAAATTAATTTGGTGCTCTCGGTTTTGCCGGCCCCGCTTTCACCGCTTTTTCATTCGTTGGGGATAACGACGACGAACGTTATCAATTTTTTTTTTTCCAACGAATCGAATACGATGTTTTTTTTTTTTTTGTTAATTTTGGCTAAAAACTTTTTTTTTTTTTTGGAATCCTTTTTTTACAGTTGATAATTACTTTCACCTTTTTTTTGGTAAATTTGCACTAAAAACTTTTTTTAAGCTTTTTTTTACAGTTTATAATTATTTTGGAATACGTGTACGTATAGAAATATTTTAGTAAAATTTATATTTAGTTGATCTGTATCTACATTTTGGTATCTTAGCCCAAACGAACCCAAACAAAAATGGCGTGTACCTGATAACGATACATTGATCGGCAGACGTGCTCTTCATCTCGGAGTAACAATTGTCCCCAATGGCGAATATATGGGGTGGCCCGTCTCCCACTTTTTTGCCCCGATACTTCGCGATCTCTTTGGCCGTGTAAATGTCGAGAACGCGATAAGGGTTTACCGCGATCAGCATGCTCCCCGTGTACGTCTTTCAAAATTGAATAATCAAGGAAAAAAAAGTCGATTTAATTGATTGAGCCAACAATGCAATTGTTTTCTGTGATCATTGCTCGTCGATGGGAACCCAAACAAACACAAACTCACGTAAATGAGATTCGTCATGTATCGAACGTGCAAGTTCTTCAGAATCGCGTATTCCTGCAAGTCCCCGAGTTTTATCATGTCCTCGACGCAACTCACAGACGTGCTATGCATCGTCTTCATAATCCGACTTTCGTCAATCACCGTCTCCTGTGAAGAGCATTTTTTAAAATCGTTGCTTTTTTTAATGATCAATTGGCAAACGGAAGTAGGAAACAAACCTAAATAGAAAGCAGAAAATGGAACCCAAACAAACCCAAACAAAAAGCAGAAAATGGAACCCAAACAAACCCAAACAAAAAGCAGAAAATGGAACCCAAACAAACCCAAGAAACCCAAACAGAAAGCAGAAAATGGAACCCAAACAAACCCAAACAGAAAGCAGACAATGGAACCCAAAGAAACCCAAACAGAAAGCAGACAATGGACCCCAAACAAACCCAAACAGAAAGAAGAAAATGGAACCCAAACAAACAAAATTGGAAGAAAGAAATAGAACCCAAACGAACCCAAACAAAGTACTGCTACCTATTTCGAAACACGTGAAAAAAGCCCGAGTTTTGCAGCGTAGACAGAGACACACTAAGTAGGGTGACTCAAGCGAATAGATGCGATAAGATTATGGCGCTTCAACTATTTTCCAGCGCATTCGATGCATCGGTCCGCAGAAAAATTTGCCATCTTTTTGCCATGTTTTCGTTGAATTCCTCACCTGGCCATCGTCATCGAGAATTCTCGTTCCTTTTCGATCTTTCGACACGATTTTACCACCCAAAGGAACGTCGAATTCTCCGCTCAACGTATTTTTAATCCAAACGTGATCGCCCTTAAACCCGCGACGTTAACGTTTACCGGAAGTTGCGCGAAGAAAAGGTCACGAAAAATAAAGTTAAAGTTTGAGTTATTGAAACGCCAATCGCACATTTCGTATCAGTGAAATAATAAGAAACAGAGAAGAATACATTTCAAGTTTCAAGAATGCATATTTCAAGGTCATCGAAGTTCGGAAAACGAACAAAAAATCTCACCAGGGCGTAAGTCGATTTTATATCAGTATTGGCTTTGCTAGCCATCTTCTCTGTTTACTTTTTTTCCTCAGCGATTTAAAGTGACGTTAACAGGTGTAGGGTCGCCTGAAAACTGTCGATGTAACATTTTGCCCTCTAGTTTGCGACTATGATGTCGAGGGCGGCTGCAACTGAGATATCAATCCTTATCGAGGCTCGATATCGACTCTTTTCGGCCGCTTTCTCTTTAGCTCGCATTAATCTCTATTTTATCAACGATTTTTTTTTTCTTCTTAGACGCAAAAAATAAGATATCCCAAGCTGAAGTACGGTTGTGTTGTCTTGGTTAACATATTCGCCTCCGTGGCGCAATTGGCTAGCGCGTTCGGCTGTTAACCGAAAGGTTGGTGGTTCGAGCCCACCCGGGGGCGTTTATTTTTTTTCTCTCCATTTATTACAATTATTTAATGATTTCTCGCATTATTTATTTAATACGAGTTGCAATGATCTTTATTTTGTATATCGGCCGGGTTTGATTAATAAGAGTGATTAATTGCTGATGTAAGTAATGCTTTTGTCTAACGATTCCGCGATGGTTTACGTAATCGCCGAGATTGGGCGGGCGGCGCGTCAATCGCTGCTCTCACGCCGGCCGAGCACACCGTATTCCCCCCTCGTACCGTGCTCGAGACTTTGCACGAGGACTGGAAAATCCATTTTTTTTTTTGAATATTTAACAATAGTCGAGAAACCTACGGAACATCGCAAACTTCGGTAAGTTTGTTCTGACACTATTTTTACGCGAAACTGAAGCATCGAACGATTTCTCTGAATCTCGTATGACCGCCTAATCAATATCGTTCGATTGTTGAAGCGATTGAGAAAAGCGGAATATAGGAAAAGAATAATTGACCAGTAAAAGCGTACATCGTGCCGTTATTGCCGTGGTTTTTTTTCGATTAGAATCTTCATCGCGATCTTGCATCATCTCGCGAGCTATCGCGCGAATCTTCCACTAATTTTAGGTTAAGAACGCCGCCACCAGTAATTGCGGGCATTTTACGTAACAGTTGCCGGTACGACATGCACACCGAGTACCTCTTTAGGTTAAACCAAACGATCTCGACTTCTATCCTATCTTTTTATCAATCTAGGAAGAAATGGCGTCAAACTTCTTCAACAGATTAGGTCAGTTGGGTATCGGTGTAGCTGTGGCAGGAAGTGTCGTTAACTCGGCTCTTTACAATGGTGAGTTTGCGTCAGACTCGGCTAAAAATCGTCCCTTCCTGGAGTATCCTAACTTTCGTTTGTCGCAGTTGACGGCGGCCACCGGGCTGTCATCTTCGACAGATTCACCGGTGTGAAAAAGACGGTAGTCGGCGAAGGTACCCACTTCTTTATACCCTGGATTCAGAAGCCCATCATCTTTGACATACGCTCCAGGCCGAGGAACGTGCCTGTCATAACTGGTAGCAAAGATCTCCAGAACGTCAACATAACGCTACGTATATTGTTCAGACCAACACCGGAAGCACTGCCCAGAATTTATACAATTCTTGGCGTCGATTATGACGAAAGAGTCCTGCCTTCGATCACGACTGAAGTCCTAAAGGCGGTGGTGGCACAATTTGACGCCAGTGAGCTTATCACTCAGCGAGAGATGGTTTCCCAAAAAGTGAGCGAGGATCTGAACGAACGTGCCTCCCAATTCGGCGTCATCCTCGACGATATATCCATCGTGAGTACCGATCACTCATCCGCCTTTTTCTATGCTCCGGATACTTTTCTTTACATTTAAGCGATATATCTTCAAAAGAGGACTTGAAAAGCGAAAAAACGGTGGCCCCTCTATTACGATTTGCGTTTCTAACTTTCTGGTTTCTCGTGTCTTAATCCGCAGACTCACTTGACGTTCGGCAAAGAATTCAGTCAAGCGATCGAGTTGAAGCAAGTCGCGCAGCAAGACGCGGAGAAAGCGCGTTTCTTGGTCGAGCGAGCAGAGCAGCAGAAAAAAGCTTCGATAATAAGCGCGGAGGGTGACGCTCAAGCCGCGAGTCTTTTGGCCAAATCTCTCGGTGACGCCGGTGACGGTCTAGTCGAGCTCAGAAGAATCGAGGCTGCGGAGGACATAGCCTACCAATTGACGCGTTCCAAGAACGTTACCTATCTGCCCACCAATCAAAGCGTCCTCCTCAACCTTCCGCATTAAATCGCGCACGTTCCAGTTGAGAAGAAGAGAACAAACCAAGATGGTCGTTCACACTGAAATAATGAAAGAGAGACCGAGCACAATCGTTCGAAGCATTTATGGCATTTTTTGTTTTCGTCTTTTTCTATTTGCTTTCCCACTCGAAATTCGGATATTCAAACTCCCAGTTAGTGTTGCCGCGAATATCGAGAATCCGATAGGAAGCTTCTGTACGATCTTCCATTCCTTGTGACAAATTTAATCAGCGCGAGTATTCCGTGCGTCGATTCGTTCTACCAGGCAAAGCATTTTCCTTGGCGGTATCGCGGCCCGGTTCGCGATGACTACTTTTTTTCGGCTCCCTGCCTCCAGGAAACGACGACGACACGATGATCGCGTTGACGACGAGCGGAATGCTGAATGAACTGACGAATGGCTCTGGTTCAAAGGACAATTACTTTTTATTTCGGCGCAGAAGACGAAGGTGTCTCCCTTGTTACTTTGTAGAGCGAATAACGCAAGTTCTCGACGAATTTGCGAGAGATAAACTTATTTGACGCAATCCTCCGAGTTCTCTTTATACTTTTACATCTTACATTATTGTACATGTACGACGGATCAGCTGGACTTCATCAACATCGCTTTCTTCTTTATTTGAACTTCTCGTTAATTCTTTTTCGTTATGCCGCTACGTTTAATCTGTAGGGTTTCTTTATGTCGTTTTCGCGAGTCCCGTTGAGATGTCCGCACAGACCGCTCACTTCTCCCTGAACTTCCGTTCCGATCGCGAAAGCCACGTGATTCGTTGCGTAAATGGCTGTTATTGGGATTTCCGGCGCGTCTATAATCACGTGGTCGTTGCTCTTCGTTATCCTGCGAACAAAGAAAGCAGAAACGACTCAGACTGGCGTGTCAATGAAAGCTCGCTGAAACGGTCGAGCAAAGAAGCTTACCTGAATAGGCAGGCTATAAAAGATAGAACACAGACGTTGTCCTCGAAGTTCTCGATGACCTTGTCGCCGACGGCGACTCGCGCGTTTCCGCTCATGTAGTCCGGTGAAACTGTTATCTCGAGATCTTTGGCGTAGAATTTGACGGCCACTCCGTCGCGGTGCTTCATAGCGAAGATGGCGAAACGTCGGTTGTAATGATCACCGGTAACGAGAGTCCACTGATCAGTCAGGTGGAAGGGAACTTTCTTGCCATCACTGGTCAACACCGTCTCCGGGTAGATCGAGCAGAGCTCTGCGGACGGAAAAACAGCGGGATTAGTCAAACGGAATTATAAAAATTATCAAAGCAGGAAGATATTCGATGAACTCACTCAATCTGTCCAATTGGTATTTGCGAAGCTTCTCGACAGGGAAACGCGTGTTGTCCAGTGGGAAAAACCAAGCGTGCTGGCGGACCGGTCCAAAGCCTTCGAAGCGATACCTCATCAAATCAATTTCGGAAAGATTGTAGCTGCGATCGGGTGTTACCACCGAAACGCTAAGTTGCTCTTTCTCCAAAAGATAATTCAGAGTTATCCTCAAGTTTTCGGGCTCGGACCAATCCATCGTGTAATCTAGGTTGGGTGCAAGGCTCGTTCGCAGGACATCCTCGAGGTATTGAACGCGCATCTTTACTTCGGGAAATACCTGAAAGGACGCGATCACGATATCAACAGGATCAGGAGTGAGACATCTCATCGTTTCTTGAGCGTTGAACCGAAACGTCGATCGTCCCTCACCTTCGTATGCGTAACGTCGATGGTGTACTTTCGGAGCGTCGTGTAACGAATCGCTTCCTCGAGACAGCTCGGTGTCTTCGGTACGATTCCTTCCGGATGCAAGTACAAAGGATTCTTCGCGTCGGCCGCACAAGCGCCAGTGGCCATTTCGTTTTTCATCTTTTCCTTCTGTTCCTCCGAGAGCTCGCCTTTCATCCTCATTCTGACGAGCATTCCGTCGCGCGGACACGTTTCCTCATCGGTTTCTCCCGCAGCGATCAAAACCTTCGTAAGCGTTTCTTCGTTGGAATTGCCCAACTTCAGCGGATCCATCGGCTCGGACGGATATACCTTTTGCGCCTCGACGCAGATCTGTGAGGCGGGAAAAGCGGGAGACGAAGATGAAGAAGAGCTTGGAAAAGAGACGAAGAGAAAAGATCAATCCAGTAATACCGTAAAATCGATTTTTTCAGGGATCTTTCGCCTGAACGAAAGGTTCACTATTTTCACGTAATGATTCCGTTTCGATTCGTATTTCGATTTGAATTCCCACGAGAGCGTCGGTGCAAGCCTCTCCATTGGCATTGCGTCCATTCTAGCGTTGATGACGTAACGATTGGACGAATTCGGATCATTCGTGACATTAGTGTTATCGTCCTCCTCGTGATGACCCTCGGCAGTGATGTCCATCTTTTTTCAAGGAAACGCCATTTTGATATGCCATTGCAATTGCAGGAAGAGAAGAGGCATGAACAATGATCAAGGAACTCACATGGGCGATAGGATAAACATCGCTCGGTTGGATCTGGATGATACCACCGCAACTTCCCATATTTGGCGAGATGACGGCGTATCGGATTTTCTGCAGAATCGCCATAACAGTGTGAGCCAACCAGCTGTTCCTGTCGCCAAAGGAAAAAATGAAGAACGATTGAAATCAGTTTTCCGCATGGGTGAAGCCAGACGGGTGTATAGCTTACCAGTCGTTCATGCGTTCGGATGCGAACGCCCTGAACCACTCATTCCTCACGGTGATCGGTGTAACGCCGCTTTCACAGCCGAAAATGCCCATTTCGTATCTGAGTCCCGTATCTTTGGAGTCACCAGTCGTCAAGTAGTTCTTCTTCGCATCCGGACCCTTGGATACTTCTTCTTGAGGTCTACACGTAGGGCAAAACTCCGCGAGGGTTGCGGCGTCGTCTTCGTTTACGGTGACCCAGTCCTTGGCGTACAGCAAGACTCCGCCGATCGAGCGAGCGGTCACCGGTTGTATCGGCAGTACAATTTTAATACCGCTGTTTCGCTTATTCAAGATTATGTGGCCGCGAATCGGTAGACTTATATCGATCGCTGTTGATCTCCGTACCGAGTGCCAGACATTAGATATGGTATTGAACGTTGTCATGGCGTAATCACCGTGACGCCACAACACTGCGTAAATCTTGAAATTTATTTTAATGTGATAGGGCCCGGGCTCGCAGTTGTAATCGATCTTCAGGGAGGCGAGAATCGGCACCCGATTCATAAATACCACCGGTAATCCCAACTCGCTTGTCACCTGCTGCTCGTACAGCTGATCGTAATTTACTCGCTGACTGTTATACTTAAAATCGGGAGACTCCAATATACCGTGCACAGCTTGAACCACTTCCGAGATTGTTTCCTCGGTAAAGTGAAGAGCCATAACGACTCTACCGCGAAGCGTGATTATTAGGTCACCGCGCAAATTCCAGTTGTTCGGCGTGTCCAACAGCGCTTGTTGCAACAATTCGAGAACGCTCGAATCCGTTAGCTCATTCGACACAATGCTCGTGCCACGCTTGAACGGCGACATTATCGCGTCCAAGCCCTTAACGTGGGCGCGAATCTACGAGAAAACAGTGACAAGGGTTTTTGTGAGAAAAGGGAAAAACGTTCATCCGGTGAGAAGATAAAGCTCTGTAACTCACACCAATGTGCTCGTAAGGCTTTCGACCTTCGGTGATAACGTGCTCGAACTTTATGACTTCCGGTGCACCTGTGAACTCGTTGAGAGCAACGCCCGCGCTAAACTTTTGCGCGTAGTTGTATCTATCATCCTCGTAGTCGTAAATCCTCGCGAAGGCTGTCGCGTAACGGACCTTCTCGTGCACCCTCGTATAACGCATTATTTTTCTCGCCATCGCGCGTAAGTGAAGCTTGCACGGATCCATCGAATTAGCGATACCCATCAGAGTCGTGTGGTGATAATTGTACAGATGCTCGTTTTTCTCGTAGACCATGAACCAATAGATGTGAAGCACGTCGGCCATCGTGGGCGCTTGATGCATAAGAATCTCGTAAGCGGCGATTCGAATCTTGACCGGAAGAGAAGAGGCAGACATCACCGGCCAGAGAAGTTTGTAGGCCCGACTGTAATCGCCTGCGATTGATTTCTCGATCGCCCATATCGCGAGGAGACACAGATTTTCCGACTCCTCTGTGCTTTTCATTACTTCGCTGATTATGGGCTCTAATTTATCCACGATATTCCCGTATTCGATGTTTCTCAAGGCCATTAGGTAAATTATTTTCATCTCGTAATTCAGCCCGTCTGTGAAACGAAAGAATTCTTTAGGCTTCATCAAAATTTTTCAGCGATCGACGAATAACCGCGAGTACTGGCTGAAACGTATACGAACTTCGGAACTTGTCGAAGAATTTCTCGACGTATTTGACGACCCATTCATTCTCATCGGGTATTTCCGTGCGCTTGGCTAACTCGTGGATCATGCTGGAGAAACAGAGAATCGCAGCGTGTCGTACCGGCGTTTCCACGGGATTTTCCAATTTCACGAGATCCTCCATCCACGAGAGTAAACTGCCACTCCATACTCTCACATTGAAAGGCAGCTTCATCAACATATTAACAGCCTCGGTAGCCGAGACTTCGTTCTCGCGTATCTTTCCGACTACAAAGAGACAGCTAGCCGGAGTTCCCACTTGGGTTAGCATGTCCAAGAAGATGGCCCTTAAATGGTAACAGTCATGTTAGACGTCGACTAATTAGAAACAAGCTTCGATGATCTGGCTTTTCACCTCATCGTTGCTATTCTTGGTCCTGGCGTCGTCAAAAGTTTCGCGACCTCCTCGAAAGATTCGGCGGTCATGTAGTTCATATTGACTAACATTCTATTGATGATCTGTCCGTGTTTCCAGTCGGGACCTCCAGTGTCCACGTGATTTTCCTCGATATAATCGGCAGCCTCTACGAGCATGGTCTTCAATTTTTTGACGAGAGTGTCCTGGTCGAAAACGCGTCGTCCTTGTGTCAGGTCAATACCCGCATCTAGTGCGTACCTCGCCGTGGGCTTCTGATAACTCAGATCACGCGTCAGCGGAACGTCACTAAAATCTAATGTTGCTGGATTTGCATTCTCGACTGGGATCTCGTCTTGGAAGATGAAAGTCGCGCTGAAACGGATTAAGAAAGACTTTAAATATTCCGGAAGCGCACGACAGTTAAAGTCTTTGTCAAAACTGAAAAATGACCTCGATGTGAGGTTTTACAACTCACTTGTTGAGAACGTAATGAGCTTCGGATCTTGAATTCCATGGGAAATAATTAGATCCACCATGAGCGATTAGCGTCTTGATAATAATGCCCTCGTTCCGTCTTTCAATGCCGAAGACTCTTCTACTGGCCACGTTAACAGGTTCCTTTGAAAGAAAAAAAAAGATTTTCAGAAAGGCATCGGAGGCACCGAAGAAACGCCAAAGCTGAAAACTCACCTCTTTCTCCGCCTGGCAGGATTCCCTTTCGACGTGATTGAACGTATCGATGACATAGCCCGTGCACGTTCGAGGGGATGAGAATTTCGTGACAATGTACTGATCCGGTTCCGGAACGAATTGATCTTTCACTTGGATGTTATAGTTTACCATACAATCACCGTGTATCGTGTTCTGGTGGTAACAGCCAAAGAGAACATTTCATTCCGAGTCAATAAACAGGATTACATTGGTAGTCTTTGGTTGAGGAACAATCAATGTTCCCGCCGGTCGTTACCTACCTCTTTCGTGATGAAGCTGTGAGGTTTGACCCCCATCGCTGGCATCAGACTCGGCAAGTCTAATCGGAGCATAGAGGCCATTGCCATTTTCATATTTCTCGACCATCCTGGTTCAGTCTCGAATATCTTTACACCTTCCAACTACAACGAGGCATGATAATGGAAGTTACTTCGACGAAGAGTTTTCTAGATTGCGAAGCTGGAAACTCACATTGCCAGACTCGTTGAAAACGATGAGGAATGGCGTCTCGATTGCCTTTGCATCTTCGCCTATTTGCTTGAAGTTTTCTATCGGCATCCAATGACCGGCGAGGCCATTGTGCATCCCAGTCTTCACGTTCGTCAGACTAACCCGGAAAGCGTTCGGCAGGGTCTCATCGCTCGTATCGTGCATCACTCGCAGTAGACCGTGCACTGCGAACTGCGCGGCGTACGCTGCCGGCTCGATTATGCCAGCTTTCACGTCAGCGTAATAGTCGTACTCGGTGATCTTTCCATGAGGAAACGGCGCTGATGAAAACCACCAAACGAAGAGGCACCGTTAAAATCGCCAACCGACACTAGCGTTTTCAGTTTTCGGGTATAGAAACGAATACTCACACTGCAGCGCGCTTGCCGCGGCGCAAAACACCAGAAGGGCTGAAACGGAAAAGATGGAAGATTATGAATGTGAAACTCCGACCGGCAGAAAAGAAATTCCACTCAAGGGCTTACCCCCAAGCCCGGGGATCCTGAGACCCATTGCGTATCACTGATGGTCCGGAGCTCGAGAAGTCTCTTTTATAACGCGCTAGCATCTTTTGTCGCGGGGAAATACGTTCGTGTGTGTATGTTTGCGAACGTGCGGATACTGCGCACTCAGCGGCTGCTGTAACGTCCACACACGATAACCCTGTTGAGTCAGGGTTAAGAAAGAAAAGTATCGTTTGCACGTGAGGAAAACAACGAATAGATAACCCTGCCATTGAAAATCCGTGGGAATTCTCAATGAATGTACCGCTGAGCTGCCCTTTCGAAAGATCATTTTTCTTTCTTTATTCACCCATGTTATCTCCGTTTTTTATTTTGCAAATGATTTTCTTAAAAATTTTCGACGCAAACTGTTCTACGACTTCCGGTCGTCGCAACGCTTCAAACGGATACACTCGGAGGTTCTCGATGCAGGAAAATAAAGATGGAAGAAAACATGTATAGACTTCGAGGAAATTGACGACAAAAATATCGGATTAGATTTTTCCTGGTCGCTGCTCACTCGCGATAAGTTCGTACGAGTGCTATTTATCTGTCCCTCTCACTCCGAGTACCGACGTGACTAAATTTTCTAGGAAGAAAATAATATGTGCCACTTTCATATTGCGTTACTGCGCAGTCTGCGATCGTTCATGTCATCTACACTAACAAACCCAATAGTGCTATTTCGTCTAACGTGGCGTACGAGAGATGAGAGGAAGAAATAGACGTAATTTGGATCGTTTTGCATTAATAATCGTGCAAACTGCCAGAAACTCATTCCTCTTTATCATCTACTTTTAGATACGTCTCTTTTTCGACGAAAATTATGATAACTCTAAATTCCGCTTGGCAATTTTTTAAACATTATTTTTCGTTTGTACGAAACAATAATATTGCAAATTAATTTGTAACTTTTACAAATAATTTTTAAACAATTATGAATTTATATCATTTATAAATTCATAACATAGAATAAATGAAAACGTTTTTCGGGGAAATTTGTTATAACCTGACGCAATCATTTACTTGTCAAGTTTTTTTTTTTATAGATAAGTCTTGTCACAAGAGGAAACTATTTATCTACACATACGTATACAGAATGTCATACAAATAACGATTCGAAAAAATCACTTTTTTATTTCGACCCTCGAAGTGATAAGAAGGGTTTTTTTCGTGAGGACTATCTTTTTAAACGAAAATTCAAAAAACGATAACCTTTCGACATAAATGTGCCACCCTGTAGATTTGCATCAATCGGAGGAGCGGGGGTGTTAATGGTCGCCACGGTCAAGGTCATCGAGATCGCAAGCGATACACTCGTGCGCGTTGGGATTTCCGCTGTTCAATTGATCGTCAATTGATCATCAACTGAAACTGTTGGATCCAAAAACGTTTCGTTCTATCGCCCGCTAAAAAGAAAAATGAAAAACACTTCAGAACAAACGAAAACGATTTTTGGAATGACCTCTGTGTCCACTTTTAGAAAATTCGAACGCTACGAATAATCTTTTTTTGGAAATTCCCCGGGATAGAAATAAAAATGCAATAGGTTATGTCATAGTGTTTATGGGTTTATTTGCGAAATCGAGGTAAGAACATCAGTCATTGTGGGTACCGTCGATAAAATATTTTTTCATTTTTTCCAAAGCTCGATGACGATGCGATATTTCATTCTTCACCGATTTCGGTAATTCGGCGTATGTCTCGGTATAACCGTCCGGAAGAAAAATCGGATCCCAGCCAAAGTCCCGAGGACCTCTGGGTTCGACGATCGTTCCGCGCGTGCGACCTTGAAAGAGAACGACGGATTTGTCCGGTTCGCCGCTCGAATATGCGAAAGTGCACACCGCTTCGGCACTCTTATCCTCCCATGAGGCGAGCATTTTGTGAAGCCCATCCGGACCCAATTTGTCGAGAAACCATTTGACGTACGGACCGGGAAGTCCGCCCATCGCGTTGAAACACAAACACGTGTCTTCTACGATCACCGGACCTTTCACGATTTCGTAAGCGGCGCGACACTTGGCCATGCTAATTTCATCCGCTTCACCCTGATATTCCGGCAAATCGATCTTTTTGCTTATCAATTCGCGGGGAAAATTTGTTCCCATTATCGCTATCACTTCCTCCAGTTTTTTCGCATTTCCGGTCACGAATACTATTGGCCTCGACATTATCTGTGAACATAAATAATCCAAATGAAAAAATAAGTGCAGAGAAGATATGTAGGAAGGTATTTCGTTTGAATATTCGACGCATCGCAACGTTCTAAGTAGACGATGTCTGTCACGAAATTGTACGAATTATAAAATTAGTACACTAGCAAGCCGATGGGTTTCACAAACTGTGAGTCGATGGGCTCTAACCTCAAAAAAATGTTTAGCGATATCTCTCGAAACTCGATGATTTTTTCAAGCTTTTGCCGGACTAAAACTTCAGTTCGGACAGATTTTAACTCTCAGGCTTTAATGTTTGATCTAATGAAATTAAGTTGTGCAACCAACGGTCGAAAAATCGCACATTGTCCCCGGTCAATCATCTGTGCATGAGAGATGGGAATATTACTAATTTTGGCGTAACATTACTGAGAACTTGACCCGCTTTGGGCGGCTCGATTTATGGATTTATAGTTCACTGAAATTTATCGTCTGACCATTTAAATTCGGTTTTATTGTTATTTATCGAATAACAATTGGGCCAAGTGCTGTACGGATTGTACCATTGAAAAAACGTGCTTTGGCGAATAGCAGCGCAACAGTTTAGAGTTCACAGCGGACAGGTCGGCAAGTGTTGCCAAGCGGATCGATTTGTTCAATTGGTCGTTCGTATTTCTCAGTCGTGGCAACATTGGAAAAATAAATCCGCGAATCGGTGAACGGCTGGGTTTTAGTTCGCAGGGTTGTCGCGGCTGCCGGAGAGCAAAGCCGACGAGGAAATTGCGTCGGCCAAACAGCCTCGAGTGACATTTTCAAAGGTGAATTGTTATTGTTCGTAATATGGCAGCCAAGATGCAACAATTCGAGGCGCCCAGTTCCGCAAGCTCGGAAAGGTAAAAATTCTCATCTGTCGTTCGTCGAGGCAACCCAATTGCAACTTCCGAAAACATCTTGCCACGTTCTCCACCCACGAGGACTTTTCGTTCGTTTCTTCTAACCTCTGGGAATCCCCACGTTTCATTTGGTATTTTGCAGCGACTGTGATGTCTGCTTCGAAGATAATCACACGCTGATGCTGCAGGATGATCAAGACGCGGAATTCTACAGGACCAATGACGTTGTCACACCTACGCCTCAGTCGCCTAGACCACCCTCTGCCAGCGGTGAGGCCTCTTTCCTCAAATTAGTAAAACTCCCGAAAGTCGATCCAAACAGTACTTACCGTACATTCCGAAGTTCAACAAAACTCGGTTCCAAAATTTGAGAAATAATATCAATTTTTAGCACTTCACAAATTTCCCTCCGTTCCAACGTAAGACAATTAGGTTCACAGAAATCGCCGAGATGCAGAAGACAGAGAACCACGAGCCTGTCGCAGTCCAGCAAGAAGACTTCTGCCGAGTCGATCCTCAGAAGCAAAAACAGAACGATATACACGGCCGGACGTCCGCCTTGGTACAACTCTGCTGGTCAGCAGGTCGAGCCGTTCGTCATTGGTTTGTATCAGTTTCCTCCTTTTTCCAGTTTTTTCCAGAGTTAGAGAAACATTGATCTTCCAGGGATTTGCGGAGGCAGCGCTTCAGGCAAAACAACAGTGGCGACGAAAATAATAGAATCATTGGACGTGCAGTGGGTGACGCTGCTCAGCATGGACTCGTTTTACAAGGTATCGACGCTAACGACACTGCTGAAAAAATTCATCTTTATCTAACAAAGAGGATACGCTCGTCAGGTACTGAACGAGAAGCAGCACGAGCTGGCCGCCCGCAACGAGTACAACTTCGACCGACCGGACGCCTTTGACTTTGAGCTCCTCAAAACTACGCTGCAAAGATTGAAGGAGGGACGCAAGGTAGAAGTGCCGATATACAATTTCGTCACTCACAGCAGAGAGAACAGAACGGTAACTGGAATGAGCGAGAGCGATAATGTCGTTATAAAATCCTTGAAAGTATCTACGCTACGAGCTTTATTCCCCTTCTTTTGAAGAAAACGATGTACGGTGCTAACGTGATAATATTCGAAGGAATTCTCACATTTTACGACGCTGAAGTACTTAAGGTAAGAAATTTGCGGAAAAAGAATGTTGGGCGTCGAAAATTTGTTTTTCATTGGAAAAGTGTGTCCGCAACAGATGTGCGACATGAAAGTATTCGTCGATACGGATCCGGACGTAAGACTGGCTAGACGATTGAAAAGGGACATATCGCAGAGGTGTCGTGATCTCGAGGGTGTACTGAAACAATATTGCACAATGGTGAAGCCGGCATTCTTCTATTACATCGCGCCACTAATGGTACATGCGGACATAATCGTGCCGCGGGGCGGTGAAAACGAAGTAGCGATCGAATTGATCGTCCAACACGTACACACGCAGCTGCAATTGAGAGGCTTCAAATTACGCGAGCAGTTGGCTCATTCGTTCATCGGTCATCCGTTGCCAACCTCGCTATATCTGTTACCTGATACACCACAGATCAAGGGTCTTCACACTTTCATAAGGAACAAAGACACTTACAGGGACGAATTTATTTTTTACTCGAAGAGACTGATAAGACTCGTCATTGAGTACGCTCTGTCCCTTTTGCCATTCGAGGTTCGTTTTTGACATTGAACTCCCCCGGCAAGGTCAACAGACGATCAAAACACGAAAATTCCTCAGGAAATTACCGTCGAGACGCCCCAAGGTGTACCTTATCACGGCAAACGAAGCGCCACCGATAAAATATGCGGAGTGTCGATTTTGCGAGCTGGCGAAACGATGGAACAGGCCCTTTGCGACGTCTGTAAAGACATACGAATCGGCAAGATTCTCATACAAACTAACTTGCAAACGGACGAACCTGAGGTGCCTTTTTTTCGTTTGTGACAATTATTTGTACCCTAATTACGTAATTCCAATATTATCGTTATATCCTTTTTTTTCACCGTCAGCTCTATTATCTGAGACTTCCGAAGGACATAAAGGACTATCGGGTGATCCTGATGGACGCGACAGTCGCGACTGGTGCAGCGGCCATGATGGCGATACGCGTTCTTCTCGATCACGACGTTGACGAGGAAAATATCTTACTGGTTTCCCTGCTGATGGCAGAGTCCGGTGTACACTCGATCGCTTACGCTTTTCCCGGCGTTAAAATCGTCACGTCCGCCGTCGATCCCGAGATCAACGAGAGATTCTACGTACTCCCGGGTATCGGTAATTTTGGCGATCGTTACTTCGGCACCGAACCGTCCACCCTCGACGAGTGAACCGGGCGGGCTCGGGGACGAAAAAAAGTATCTTCCTGAGCTCTCTCCATCCGATCTTCGGATTGTTTCTTTTTAAGTGAATTCTTGGTACTCTGTACATACGATCTTATAGCCTATTTTTATGAATTTATAAGCGTCTCCGTCGTCGAACCGACGTGTGTTTACGTCCATGGAGGAACGATGAAAAACCGCGTCTTGTAGCGAATAGACAACGTAATTCCTAATGTTGCAACGATTGCGCGACATAGCTATATATACTTTTTGAAAAATTGCTCTATTAAATTTTTTGCCAAACTGATTATCTGACTTTGCAGTTTTCCTACGGAATTATACCCTGAGCGAAACTTCGACTCGGATCGATCGATACTCGTCGACTGAAGAATCCGCGATAAGCGTCTCGCCAGAATTCCCCGGGAATTTACGTTCCCTCGTTTCGTGCGAGATTCCGAAAATTCCGTTTTATTTCAAAGCGGGGTCGTGCCGATCCCCGGAGTAGTAACGCCAACTTCAGCCCCCGGTCGTAACTGACGATATCCTCGGGCACTGGCGCGTTTCGAGCGACGCCAACTTTCCAAGTTGCCGCTTGGCTGAGCGAGCAAATACGTTATGAGACGATCAAGCGCAGCGAGGTCTTCGCTCGTGTTCTCCGCGCTGATCGTAACATCCGCTGATCCTCCAACGTCCCGATTGCGCAACGTTGAATCGTCCTTGCGACTCGAATCGGCGACCCCCGTCAATCCGCTCTCGAATCCGAAACGTGACGTTAGCTTCGAAATAGAATTTTTCGTTTTTGACTTTGAAGGGTCAGGAGTTATCGAGACTGGAGCATGATGACGCAACGAATTTTACCTCGTCTGGTCCACGCTGGCCGTAACTCGATCTCTGAACTTTCCGAAAAGTTTCGTCGTTCATCGCCTCACGAACCGCCTCGTTGAGCGTACGCTCGAGAGCCCGTTGCTTCATTTTGCTCAGTCCATCGTAATAACTGCGAGGAATTAGAAATTAATTAAGAAAATTATTTTTAGATTTACACGCAACTTCTATCTTTTTTTTTCGTATTCCTACCTCGAATCGATCGAACTATTGGCCCTCGAATTGTTCTTGTCACGAGCGAGACGTATATCGCGCTCCCAGAATCGTCGAAGTTCGGGAGTCGAAGTGTATGGAGCGGCGACTTCTTTTATCTAATTACGAACAATCTCTCTTCATTGTGAACAAAAATCCAATATTATCAATATACATTTACCTTCAAAACTATGATCGCCGTGATGAAGATACACATCACGTTGATGAACGTTAGACAAGCGCTTATTATCCCGTTGCAAAAGAATTCAACCGGTAAATAATCCGTGTAAACGTAAACGTACGAGCTGTTGAAATTCTCGTAGGATTCTCCCTTGATGTGGGGCATCTTTATGGGTCTGTATATGAGCCATATGCAGCCGAGAGCCCAGAAAAGACCCTTAAGTTTCGAATCACTATATTAAACCAGTCGCAAATATACAGTTGACCAAGAAATCAGCATTATTCAATTTATCAATATTCAATTTTTCGTAATTAAATTATTAAAAATAATTTTTTATTTTCGAATATACGCTGAATAATACCCCTGAAAATAATTCCTATTCACTTTTTTAGGCTCCCGAAAAACAAATTATCAACGATAGATCGTACGTAAGGGTAAATCGTTAAATCGATTATTGAGAATAAAAAAAAAGTGCTTACGCAATTGACGACGGGTGGTAAAAGTGAAGCGGATATCGCGACACCTATCAGAGGACCATTACTGCCCTGAAGAAGAGCAACGGCTACTCCAGTCCCCGAAGGCAGAGCCCACAAAACGCCCATCCACAGAGACCTATAATTTCCCCTGGAAGAATATTCGAATTGATCACCAGCAGTGATTATCCGTTCGCTGATGTAGCTGGTTACCTGCCCTTCATCTCGTCGGTAGGCCAGTCGTTGTAACCCCAAGGCATTTCGGTAGTGCCGAGGATAAGACCGAAAATGAAGCCGAAGAGGATCGACAGGAATATACCGAGCATCAGACTCTTCAATCCGACAAATTGGAGATCCCGGTCGGCTATTATCGTGCCGAAAGTCAGCGACATCACTGGGCCCTTATCAACGAGAAATATGGCGGACAATTCGATACACTGGTGAGGGATAGATGATTACTCAGGTAGTTCGTACCATTAGGGGCGAAACGAGCATCGCCGCGACGACGTTCGTCGCGCTGTTCTCCACAAGACCCAAAGCTGCCAAACAGCTAGAAAAATCAAAGTCTGGTTAAACGTGCGAACAGTTTTTTAGATTTTGTTTGGGTTTATTTGGGATTTTTGAGTTTTTTGGCGATGGCTAGAAGAAATTTAATTTAATTCCTCGAACGACATTAACCATAAGAAATAGGGGCAAATGTAAATAATGATAATGAAACGAGAATGAAAACGAATTTACTTACTCCGCCGTAAGCACTAAGAGTACGTAGTCGAACGTAAGGTCTCCTCCGCTTCGTACACCATCCACGACCTGTTTGACCGTCAATTTTGATCGTATGGAGTCGACGAAAGCCTCCCAATTGGTGTTTCGTTCCTCAGCGTCTTTCTTCCTGAGATACACGATAATGCGAGAGGGGAATTCGAATATTGAAGAATTTTTCATAATTACCTCTTAGCTATATCGTCCCTGATCACTGAAGAGCTGATACCTCGCAATCCGCTGTAAGTGCACTGGGTTGGTAAAACGCTTGATAAAAATATCGTTCCGAATTAGTTGACGCGTCCAGACATTTTTGCTTCCTGAAAATACGGGAATGGACGTTTCACCTAACGATCGAATTCATTCTCGTCCCGATTCCCATTTCGGTCAGACAGTGCAAGCAATTCTCGCAAGGGTCTCCGGCGGCCACTGGAAATATGACTTCGTAATACATGTCGGCTCGGTCCTTGCACCAAACGATATGCTCCACCCTCAGCTTTTTCAATAACTCGTCGAGCACCTTAAATGACAAATATTCGTCACGATCTTGAAATTTGGATAACTGAATTGCGACGAAAATCTATTCTTTTCAATCACTCATTTTTCTTTGGATTTTTGAAAATTTCGCGATCGTTTTTGTGTATCGGAAACCGAATTTGCCAACTTCAATTTTCGGTGAAGAATATTGGATGATAATAGAATTAAGAGCTAATTAAAAATTGACTTCCACCGATGCAAACTTCAAGGTCATTACAAATTTTTCGTTTAAAGCTTACGGTCTCCATAGGTACGAAAACCGGAGATTTTCCACGATCGTTCGTTGCTGAAAAATCACGTCGCGGTCGCAGTCTCCTTCTCGCGGTCTCGATAACTTCGTTGTCGGAAACTTCGGCGTTGGACTCATCGTCGTCCAGCGTAATTAAATGCGTGCGACTTTTGACTTCCTTAAGACGAAGATCGACTTTGGCCGGTTGTCCGGAACGCGTCGATTTTTCGCTGCGTTTGTTGGACGACTTTACGGGCACACCGAATACAAGCTCGTGCTCGTACGACAGCGTTGGTATGCAAACGAGAAAAACTACTCCCCCGGGCATCGTTTGCCAAGTGTTTTTTTCGAACTGCGAGAAATTCGTCGAAGCTCTTAGAGACGGTACGAAATTCGCGCGATTTCAATTGGTTGTGAGTCATGACGAGTCCTCTTTAGCTCGACGCTAAAGTTCATTCGTTAGAGCTGGTTAACACGATTCGCATTAGGGCTCGATTCGACCGAGACCTCCTTTTTAGTCGCTCTTCCGCTTTGAATGATCTTGTTCACGTACGGCGGACTCAGTAATGAAAAAAATCACATGATAACTGCTAAATCGATAAAGAAAAATCAATGGTTTACGAAAGTATGAAATTTATTTAGCAATCTGACACCACTAAGTTTGTCAACATGTTTCCCGTATAAACTTTAAACTATTCTTAAGAATCAACTTTTACAAGATATATAGAATATGGCGATTTGTTCATATATATATATATTCTTCCGTTATGGAAGATAAAGATGGATATACCTGCCTCGCGATTCAACAAGGTTATTTAAATGTATCAGTCTTACGATTATTAAGGGTGGACGTGAATAAATCTAGCCGTTCCTTCTAATAACGAGCGAGATAGAAATAGTGAAATTTAAACGAATAGCGAAGAGATAAATGAGGTAACATAAAAATTCTTAGCTTGGTAACGATTCATCACAATGTCAAGCATCATTCAGGCTTCGCTCGGGTATCGACGAAGAAAAACTCATCGACTTATCTGACTGTCGCGGAGGACATCATGTCCGCCACGATTCTGGATGAGTAATTCTCAGATGCTGATGATCTGGTATCGTTGTGACTTCTCATGGCCGTTCGTGGGTCCCGATTAGGCCGTGGAGTCTCCTTGCACGGAGGTTCACTTTTAATCTTGAGTTCCTCTTCAGGCTTAATGATGGATGCCAAATACTGTTCCACCTGACGTTGAAGCTCCAACTTTTCCTCCTTCAGCTTAGCCTCCATCAATTGGAGAGTCTTCAGTCTGGCATTTATTTGCTTCATCATGGAATCCCGGGGATCGGCTATGTTGGCGCTACCCAGCTTATCGATTATGCCGATTATGTCCGTTTCGTCCTTGGCCGCAGCTACCTCTTTGCACGCTGTTCTAGCGTTTTTTATCTGATCAGGAGTGGAATACGGCGTGGCCCTAGGTTTCTGCTTCGTCTCGCCGGCGAGCCACATCCAGCGCACACGCTCCTTAGCTTTCCATTCTTTCTTCTTTGCCTTGGAGAGTCCCGGCGGAGTTGGACGGAGGACTGTGCGAAATTTTGTCGCATCCACAGGATCATACCCGCTCTCAGGATTCTTTCCCTTGAGAGGATAAAAATGGATGTGATGAATGGAAATTTACGAGCCATAGAATTTTTTTTTTCAGCTTTGTGTACGTACATCTTCCCAGGTGTTGGGAACCTCGAGAGCCACATTCAAAGGAGCCATAGCTACGCCTTCTACCATTTCCCGTTTTGGCTCAAAATCGCAGAGACCGTTTGTTTGCACCGTTCGATTTTCACACGTCATTATGTGGTTCTGGAAGAGAGCAAACGACGTAAGAACGGTTGATAGATGCATATTGATTGATGACATCGAAGAGACAGGGACTCACAGTGATTTCCATTAGATTGACTATGTGCAGAGGATTGAAGGGACATTCCACTTTTTTGGGACCTTTGAGGAACTTTTGCTTGCATTCGCTTAGATGAGCCTTCATTCTCTTCTTTCTACAATAATGACTGTTGTCCAATGGACAGAGCTCCCAAAGCAGACCGTTAAAATTATCGAAAAATCTGTGAAATAAATCGTTACGAGATGATAAATACGAAAGAGTGACAAGCCCGATGTATCGCTACAAGATTCTCTCCTTACAAGACTCCGTTGTTAAGGATCGGTTTCTTCTCGTCACAATCCATATCTGCTGAGTCCGAACAAAGAAAATCATACTCTTGTTGCTCCATCCTGAAGCGTCGGATTACGCGTTGATAGTGGAGAAATCACGATTCCAACGCGCGAGCTAGTCGCTTGCCTTTTTCTTTATCACGCTGAATACTCGCGCAAAAATCGAGAATGCACCGAAGGACGCAAGCCGGGTTTTGTTGGGGCGCTACTGTTCAGCCGGTCAATCAGCGACATCAATTGGGCGAGTTCGGAAACGTGTAGTCAGACAACGCGTTTCTACCGATAAGATAGAGCGTACGCGTTACATGGAGGTTATGTCGCAGTCATCACGTAATAAATACGCACATGTGCGTACAGCTCGCATCTTTTAAACGTTATTTACACCGAAAAACAACCACCGATGTAACAACAAAAAAAAACTTTATTCAACAGCAACATTCCATCGTGCTTTTTTGCACGCATTGAAAGGTTAACCACTGTGATTCTACTGGTCAAAAATGAGCGCCGACAAAACAGAACACGAATTAATGCACATTCGGTTGTTGACGAATTTTCAAAAAGTTGAAGGTAAGCCGGCTAGTTCGCTCGAGCCAATTCTTGAACGGTCCATTATTTGACTCCGTTTTTATTCAATTTTACTCTTGACCGTGATTATCGCGTACTAGACAAATAGAGAATACTTTTCCACAGATTTCACTCCAACACCGCAGATAAGTGGAATTTTGACGGGCCAGTATGGCGAGACGCTTAACGAACATTACAACGGGCCGAGTCGTCAATTATTGTTGGGTGATGGCAACATGGAGGTGAAAATACGGAGCTCTCTGGAAACCGAGCAAAATTTGCATAATGATTTCATGCTGGCGGGCATATCCGCCCTCTACTACTTTGTCCAATGTAACTGGACAGGTCCTGAGGATATGGAGGACGTCGTCTGGTTGTCAGGTTTCAGGGAGGAGGCGTCCCAGGCGCTGACCTTGAACGATCAGTGCAATGACAATATGTCAAAGCCGGAGTTGCTCTACTTTGCCAAAACAATATTCTCCTTTGAGGAACTGCGTTCGAAGTACGAAACGTGCGCCTGGTGGGAACTGAGGGCAAACTTTGTGCACACGAGCGTGCTGGAAGAGTGCTCGGAAATTCTCCTGGAAAAGTCAGAATCGTTGATCCGAGAGATCGAGACGTCCAAGCTGATGGACAACGATCTCCTGCGAACTCTTTTCAATGTCGAAGCGACGCATTTCTATCTACGGTACAAGAGGATACAAGGCTCGGAGAAACATCTTAAAGTAGCAGAAACTACATCCGGTTTGACCTTAAAACTGCAGGGAGCGATGGGCCGACGCACCAAGTTCCAGCAAGAGGCGAAGGCTCAACTGTACTTGGATGTGGAAACGAACAAGGATGTGTATCCCTTCCGGAGTTGTCCCGACTTACCTAAACCTCTGGAACTCAACGACGAGCTCAGATTGGAGAGAATCGAATTTATGGAGGCCAAAGAGAGACCCGAGCTTGGCTCGCTTGAAGAGTCGGTAATTTTAGCAAAATGGTGAGGAAGACAATATTGATAAAAAATATACGTTTAACTTGCGAAGTTGCAATCATTGATCCTGGTATTTTTGGCACGCTTTAGCTTCCAGTTGCTGCTGTCACAACCCAAGGACAAACTTACAGACGAAGAAATCATTCCTTATTTGAATGTAAGAACGAAAATCATTACGAGTAGAAAAAGTGCACCGACGAGTCGTACAAACCGTCATCATTTTGCAGAACGTTATCGAGGGCACGAAGAATTGGTCCCTGCTGATGTCGTCTCTGCATCAACGATGCGTGATGGAAGTGAGAGAGAAGAGAACGGTAGAGCGAGCAATGGCGCAAGCGGAGAATCTCATGGAGCTGTTGAACCATGCAGTACCACCGCTCTACAACAGAATGGACTATTTCTTCGCTTCGGGAATGAAGCCAATATGGACTTACAAGCAGATGCTCGCTGACGCAATGCTCAGCCTAGGTCTTGTAAAGGGAGCTCTCGACATTTATCTAAATCTTCATCTTTGGGAGGACGTTATTGTTTGTTACACGATTCTGGAACTCAGGCACAAGGTGAGAAAGAAAGTAGGTGTATCGCGACTCGTCACGATTAATCGACCAAAAATTATTGTTTTCAACAGGCTGCCGAAATAATACGTCAGGAGATAACGAAGAAACCCACAGTGAAGTTGTGGTGTTTGCTCGGAGATGCGACTCAGGAGGTCGAGAATTACGAGACTGCATGGAAATTGTCGAACGAGAAGAGTAGCCGAGCTCAGAGACACTGGGGTTTTTATTACTTCGCCAAGCAAAATTACGTCGAAGCGATACCCCATCTCAAACTCTCCGTTGAGCTTAACAATATACAAGAAAATGTTTGGATACGCCTAGGTTTCGCTGCTCTTCAAGTCGAAGACTGGAAATTAGCTGCGACAGCCTACAGGCGTTACTGCCATTTAGAGCCATCGGTTGGTAACACAATCGAAGCTCAACTTTTAACGCTGAGCTGATCTATCAAACGCTGCTTCATTGCCTCGATTTTTCAGACTTTCGAAGCGTGGAATAATTTGGCGAAAGCTTATGTTAAAATGGGGGAGAAAGAGAGAGCCTGGAGATCGCTTCAGGACGCGATAAAGTGCAACTACGACCGGTGGGAAGTCTGGGACAATTTGATGCTCGTCAGCATCGACGTGGGACACTTTTCCGAGGTTCGCTAGACTCTTGTTCCTTTTTTCAATAACAAAGACAGAACAATTCATTCAATTTTCCGTTATGACGTTTCAAACAGGTGATACGTTGCTACCATCGTATCTTAGACCTGAAAGGATCTCACGTGGATGTTTTGGTGTTGAGTATCTTGAGTAAAGCTATAAACGAGAACAAATGCGACTACGACGGTAATCCTTCCAGAAGGTTACTGCCAAAAGCTCTCGAACTCTTCGGCCGTCTGACGTCATTGATCCTGACGAATTCCGAAGTGTGGCGATTGTACGCCGAGTTGACGATTCTCAACGACACCGAACTCGACGCCCAAAAAGCCGCCCAATACTTGCAACGATCTTATCGGGCCGCTATTTCCGACTCTCGGTGGTCCGAGTCGACTCGTGGGATAACGAACGTACTGAATTTGTGTGCGCAGCTCGGCGAGGCTTATTTGAGCTGTTACGCAAACGTCTCGATTGGCCAAAAGAGATCGATGCTGGGTAGCGCAAAATTGTGTCTTCAATCGGTTCTTTCGAGGGTTAAAAATTCCGAATTGGCTGGCCACGAAGCGATCACCGAACAATTGGAATCTCTCGAAAAACTATTCGACGCGATCACGAAAGAATTCGAAAAAGTCAAAGCTACATAATTAAATTGCTTCGATCGCTGCCCGAAAAGCATTGGAATATTAAATTGTTTGATGAGCGAAAGGATGTTGGTGCACAATTCGATTACTATAATTGTACATTCAAGAAAATATATAACAACCTCGATGTAAAGAAACAATCTTAATGTTGCAGATAAAAAGTGATGATTTTCGTTGTGATCCTTTCGCGTAGCCTATAGTCGTCGAATTTTCGTTTTCCCCCAATGTCCTTGAAGCGAAAAAAGAAGAATCTTGGATCCGCGAACGATTTATTCGCTAGGACGAGCTGGGCAGAGCGTTTCTTTTCCCTCGTGGCAGCATATGCCCTCAGTCACTTTAAGCCCACTGAATCTCCAATCCGCACTGGCGCATGCTCTTGTGTACACCGAAACTTGCAAATTTTCCGCGTGCCTGTTGATCTTCTCGCAAATCAACGCGGGTGCTTGTTCCTTCGCCCCGGCAGCCTTTCGGAATGCAAAGAAAAGGAACGTTATCACTTTTTTTTTACGGGTTAAACGACCGATCCTTGAATTATCTTACGAGAATGACGCAGAGTTGAAGGCACGCGAGCGAGCCTTCCTCGTCGCAGGTGACGTTCCGGGGTAGCGAGTGCTCGATCAATGGCTCGCTCGACGATGACTCGTCGAAAACGGCACAAGTGCAACTACCCTCAACCACTTCCGTTCCACTGTTCGCAAGTCAAAGAACCCCCGGAATAATAATAATATCATTAATTTCAACAGGCATGACTAACGTTGTCCAAAATCCAAGTATAGATTTATAATTGTCATCCAGATACAAACGAACCGAAAAATCATTCGTAAAATCTATCACGTGAATGTCCTTTGAAATCCTAATGAATATTATATAAATAATAGAATTAAAAATCTTACTATCAGGCAATACTTTATATAAGGGTAGTTACCAAAAAGAAATCTATAAACCGTGGAGCATTGTCATTTCAGAAAATAAGCTTTCGAGATGTTCGGAAGAAATATAATAAATCTTAATAAATCTCTACAATGGTTAAATCAGTTAATTCTATCCTTATGTTGTAAAAATCAATTTGTGCAAGTTCGTTTTTACGTATATATGAAATTTCGATTATAACAGACTCTTGAAGACGAAAAAAATAAATTCTTTTTGTAATTCCAATATATTAAAAACTTTAAGTGATAGAAAATAAAAACGAATATCATATCCGCATTCGGCCCTTCGGAATTACTTAATACGGATGCTTTTCGAAAAGCAGTTTTTTAAAAAGATTAATTTGGCAGTTTAAAAAAATAACGCGAGAGTGTTGTTTTTTAAAACTGAAAAACAGGAATTTTGCCCAGAGAGAATGCTCATTGAAATTTACCGAGCCAGCTTGATGCAGATCAGCGCCAACGCGACGAGGCTTGAGCAGTTCATGTTTGGTTTTTTGAAAATCACCGCAACGACCGACAATTTAGAATTCTCGGGGATGACTGACAAAGGAATCGAAGAGACAACTCGATTATATCGGGAGTCGACGATCCCTTTCGTTTCTCTCCGCTTGTCCAGCACTGAGGCAATTTCTTTTTTTTTCTTCCCTCTTCTTTCCTCTTTGCTCGCGGTCGGATATTCGAGGACGGCGAATTCTATCGTTCGCGTAACAGGAGAGTTTTTAAAACTTTGAGACCTCGCACCGGATGCTACGAGGCAAATAAGAGAAAACAAAAAACGACGCGAACCGACACTGCATAGAAATTCAGCCGGGGTTGGATGAATCACGGCTTACACTTGAGAAGAAAACGTATGCGACGAAGAATGCAACGAAGAAATATTGGTAGTCCGAAAGGGAACGTTACTTTGGCATTCGATTTTTATTGGAACTGATATTCGTGGTAGAATATAAAAATCTATTAAATACATTTTTTTTTATTACCAGTTTTTTTTCTTGGGCAGTGCCTTCGGCCCGTGCACCAATGGCGTCTCTAGCCTCGTCAGCGGTCTGTCTTCATAAATTCTCCACCTCACCAACAAGTCACTTATCATCTGAAAGGTATCGAGAACGTCGCGTTAATTTTTCCTCTCATATGTCTTATATCAAACGTAAAAAACAACGTATACGCTTATCAACCGTATTAGTGTGAATCGTCACTGAAACGGAGTTGAATCCTAGGTTTCTCTCCAAAACGTACTCGTACACCAACGAATACTTCAGGGTTGAATTAATGTTTACTGCGATTGTTATATAAAATGCAATAAGATATAATAATAATTACTATTATTATCATTATATTAAATATTACTGTTCGACTATTTAATACAATGAAGTCATAATTTTTTTAACGTTGTCGAAATATATTTCATCGCCAGAAGAGAATTACGTAAAATTTTTCATCAGACAGAATGGACGGATTGAGAAAAGTTTTATCGATCGCTTTCGGCCTCGTAGCGATCTTTGTCGTCGTTGATTCGATCGGCGCAATCGCGCGACGATTTCTGCCTCTTACAAACGGTAAACAGGTGGTCAATGTTTCTCAAACAATTTGCTCGATTAAGCTCCCCTTTCCTTCTTCCCGTAACGTTCGGAACGATTAAGACGAGAAAATTGGCGAAAACGCGCAAGCTCTTTCTCTCCGCTCATTCCATCAAACCCGAGAGTGAAAATCTCTGTGACTTTTTGTTTGTTTTTCTTTTTCGTCGAATGTACGATAAATCGTGGTTTTGTTTTTCGTGGCGAAATCTCGAAAGATGCTGCACTTCGTTGTTCTCGATATTCTAACTTTGATGGCTCACGGTATCTCGTTACACAGTGCGCATGCGGTTTTTCGAAACGATTCCAATGCGCGTCAGGGATCTTGCCGGATTCGAACGGTTCGACACGCTGGTGAGGACAAAATAAATCTATTTATAATGATTTATCGATGGTTCGGTAAACAGAGTTGGCTAGGGTAGGTGTGCACAAATTAAATATCTCTTAAAGGGTTAAAAGAGTGCGCATGCGAAGAGTCACATGATTTAATAAAAATCGAGTTCAAACTTTTCGTGACTTCCGTACGCGAGACCGTTGATGTTGATCATTATTCCGAGTTACAGTTACTAGATAACCGATTATTGTTACTCAATGTATCAGAATTTAATTTAACACTGTGCGTACTCTCACCCTCCAATGGAGTAACTGTTTGGGTTAAGTGCGCACTCCTGCCTCATGCAACTTTAAACATGAAAAAAAAAATGGATTTCCGGTTTTTTCCAGTGGACGAGCGATGGTCCGGTGACTCGATGACGGAGTCCTTCATCCTGAACGACGTCGAGTACAAGCTTTGTCGTTACCAAGTCACGTGGGACGAAGCTCAGGTTTTTTGTTCTACCCATAAATCCCATCTCGCGACCCTCGATAGCGAGGAAAAAGTTTCGTCAGTTGTTGAAGCTTTAGCAGCTTCCGGTTCCGGTAAGCTTGCTTAATGATCCCCTAAAAAAAATAGTATCCATCAACATCGTCGTTTTATTCAAAACAAAAGTCAGAATCGATATTTCGAAGTTTGTTGTCGGAGCTGATCCAATCGGTGGAAAATCGTTATCCGATTCAGCGGCTCTTAGATTCGAGCTATTAGCAATTGATATTAAAGTTCGTTGGGCATTGGAAGCAACCGTTTCCATCTAATGATCGGCGACTGCTTTATGCTTCTAACGATCGTTAAACGACGAGTCGTTCCTCACCGCAGATATTATTCCGAAACATTTTTTCGAGTCACAATTTTCACGCCAGTTTCAGAAGGCTACTGGATCGGTGGTAAAAAATATTACAACGGCATTTGGATGTGGGGCTCGAATTCTAAAGGGCTAGATCCAGGCATCACCATTCTTGATAGTGTTTCGATATCCTATCCCGAAGGGGACACCGATGAAGCGCGCTGCTTGACTATCGACAGATCTGGCCACGTCGTTCCTATTTTCGTTCCTACGGCGTGCGATCAACGAAGAGGTTTCGTATGCCAGAGAGGTTGCCCGTTCAATTATATCCACTTGTCGCAATAATTGATGACGAAATATCCGACATCTGAAAAAGTTAAAGCGGTTCTTACTTTTTTCAACGGTCAGGAAAAAGAACTTTCTGTGGGAAGTTTTGTTTAATGCTATCTTTTATTTAAAAAACCGGGAAGAAAAAAAATTATTACTTTTGCAGAAGGTCCAAAATTTCTTTTCGTCTAGAAACAGATTTTTATTTTATTTATAAATTTATTAACAAATAACTTAACTGATAACGATATCAGCGAATCTGGAACGATGCAATTTGATGAATTCAGATAGCGATCGAACGTACGACGATAAAATAAGATTGGTCGCCGCATCACACATCGGGGAAGAAGAATTTCGTTTGTATTCCGGCAGAAGAACGTGGGCCGAAGCGGTGGTTCAGTGCAGAGAAGAAGGTCTCCAAATAGCGGAAGTAAAGAGCATCGAAGAGGCACGAATACTTGCGGCTTCCATGCTCCGAAACAGACCCGGTGCGTATGTCAAACTTTGCGACGATAATTTTCAACGAATTCATTATCGAAATTCCAAAAAAAAAAAAAAACAGTAGGTATCGAGAATGCCTGGATCGGAGGATACAAGAGGAAAAACGAGCCCGGTACGTGGCGCTGGCTTGCCTCGGGAAAGAAGATAAAAGACAACGAGATGTGGCAGAGAAACTTCAGCAAGTCGATGGGCAGTTGTTTACTGCTGGACAGACACCTGTGCGAAATACCAGTTTACGTTGAAGCCAATTGTGACCGGGAACGCGACGTTCTCTGTCAAAAACGTAACATTACAGTCTTCTTGCAAATATCACGTAAAACCTGACGCTTCCTATTACCTCATGAAAATAAAAATGCTACGCGAAATAACCGATTTTTTAGTTTCCCAATCTGCCGCTCGTACCGGATGTACCAGAGTCATTCGTAATGCGCAATCGCGCGGTTCGCAAGAGTTACATATATAACCACACAACGGACCTGTCAGTAAGAATAGGGCGGGTGCGCAACGAGCGGCAGTTCGGGGAACTAAAAAAAGGCGCGCGAAAAACTCGGCAATAACAAATGGTTTCAGCCTTTTAGGTGAAAATCAAAATTCGTTAGAAAAAAAAAGTACTTACGAAAATGAAACGTAAATCATCCCGTACAGAAAATAGTATTTTTTCGTCGTGTTTTTTGGTCAATGGACGTTCGTGTCTGTGATCATGGTAACTTAAGAATTCACCCTCTACTGGTTTTCAGATAATATGTATTCATGCACGCTTTCGTCAAAAAAATTGCATTAAAGTGTGTTTTTTTGTATCCTCAATTAACCTAATTAATTATTCAGCTCCTAAAAAACATCTCAGCAAAAAGCCAGTCGCCGTGGTAGTTGATGGATGTCCCTACTGGATAGGCTTTCATCCCTTGGAGTGGTCCGAAGCTAGAAAATCTTGCAAATCCATGAATGCCTCTTTGGTCGTCCTCGACTCTCCACAAACGATATCTCGAATGATGAGCCTCATGTTGGACAGCAGAGCAGGTGAGCGAACCTAGTTTGGGTTTACACGTTTTAACAAAGGTATCGAATGATCACTAAGCAACTGGTTCGCTTCACCACTTATTCCAGAATTACGACACGTTTGGACCAGCGGTCATCGAGCGGAGCACGGAAAATGGGAGTGGGAGGTGAACGGTGAAGCCGTGCCTGCCTTTGGTGGAAGCTTCGTGCCCTGGTGCGCTGAGGATGATCTTTACATTGACGAACTCAATTGTCTGAATCTTGACAGGGAAAATCTGGAAACTCCACTGGTTTACGGCCTCTCGTGCAATCAGAAACAACCTTACGTTTGCCAACCCTGTGAGTCATCGTTATTCATGATTGGCGTAGCCACGAATTTGACGTATAGGAATGATGATGATGACGATGATCGATTTTATTCTGCCTTGGTACAAAAACTTTCCGGCAATTCAAGAAAGACAAAAAGTGTTAACAAAATCGAAATATAAAAATATATGTATTTCAAAAGAAAGATAAAAAAAAGGAAAATGCCATGTCAGGGATTGGGGAGACCCGATGTACAAGCAATCTTTGATTTTTCCTGACTTTTCGTACAGATGCCGGGACTTGCGTCGACCAGGCGATCTCCATGAAGAAATTTCGTTTCGAGAGCACCGAATCCTCCAGAAGATTTGAGACCGTTCCGACGTTTCATAAAAATTTGTACACCCGACTGGGCATGACCGTTACTATGTCAACGATGATCGACGATTATGGAAATCCTTCAACGAAGCCTCCGCGTTATTTCATGGACGATTCAGACCCGAAAACGACGTCGGAAACTCGCAATTCCTTGACTGGTACGGCAGCGTCGAGTTTCGCGCTTCCCACGTTGCCACGATTTGGCATCGGGGTCGCGAGTGCCATGGAAACGACAACGGGATTCTTTACGACACGCGAAATTGCGAGAAACAAAAAGCTCCATCAACTCTTCGCCACCACCGAGCCTGTTGGATCATCAACTTCGCTCGCTACGAAGAATTCAATGACCACGAAGAAGAAAGCGGATTATTCGACCGTTGATTCGAATTCCAGTCGACCCACCGGATCTACCCCGAAATCGAAACGAACATCGAAAATCGTCGAGCCCAAAGTGGTCACAAAGACTACGACGGTGTCGACCTCGACGTCATTCACGCCCGAGCATCGAAGAACTCGAAAGTATACTGAAACCTCAGGAACGAAACTCACTCAAATGCTCCCAAAGTTCACCAAAACGTCCGAGAAAAATGAAGAAATTTACTCACCGATCAATCCCAGGCGTATCGGAAGTTTGAGGAGAATAACCACGCCACGGGCGAGAGTACTGAAAAAAATGCGTATCTCCACTACCGAAGCGACCACTCCGTACGATGCCGTTGACGAGGATTATTACGAGAATTACGAAACGAATCGGACTCCGGAAAGCGATGAAGAGACCGTTGCCGAAGACGAGTATGCGGAAGAATACGAAACGCCAAAAAGGGAAGGTCTCAGAGAGAGGAAGAAATCGGGCCGGAAGTATACTGAAAAGAAAGGCGTTGGAAAATCGCCGGTTTCATCGATCGCTCAAGCACTCTCGCAAAACATGCAATTTGCTCTGATGGATATATTGACCAAGGGAATTGCTGATAAGAAAAACAAAAACGAAGAAAAAGCTAAATCTTCGAGGAGGCCTTTATCGGACGATGTTTTGGAACCGACGGAGAGAACGACCGCGGAAGGGCGATTGAGGGTAAAAAATAAAACGAAAAATTGGTCTCTCCATCCGTATTACGAGTTCGAAGGCCCGATGAACGTTGGACTCTCCGAAGACCCAACCGATGAGAACAGCGAAAAAGAAATTAACCAAGCTGCGAGAGGCCATATCTTTAAATTCGTTGATAAGACGAGTGTAGATTTGAGCTTGAAGAACAAACCGGAAGTCCCGAAACGTCGAGAATATCGCAGAAACAGCGAGCAAGAATCTTTCAATGAAGGAAGTAACGTACCCATTATATCTTCCTTGCATCACGGAGCACTCAATGATCCGAGCCTGGTGCAAATGAGGCGTTACTTGAAAAACAACTTTCACCCTCAACGAGAGCCCGAAAACATCGCCAGAGAAGTGGAAAAAAAACGTTACGATGAATTCAGAGAAAAGTCAAAACAGCCTGATGAAAGATACGGATTTAAAAAAAACGAGTATCCGAATCAACACGAAACTATGGAAAAAGCGTATCCCGATGAAAGTTCCAATATCGCGAATTCACCTTTTTCCAATCAGCGTTCGAACGCCGACGCGAAACCGTGGCAAGAAGTCTTCAAGATATCCTGGCCGGAAGACAATTCGACGAGATCGAAAATCACGTTGGAAGACACAGACAATAACTTTTCTACATTCGTCAGGACATCACGATCGTCCGAGGAAGAAACAGAATTACCAGGTTTCAAAATACCGAAGATAATCAAGGAAATCAAGATGGATCTTGATCAGAGAGCGTTGAGAGATTATCTCGTTTCGTTGACCAAGAAAGTTTCGAAATCGAGCGATCTTCCTTCGCAGGAAGATTGGAAGGACTCTTGGAAATTCATTCTCGGGCAAGTGACGAAAATTCTCGATCGTACGAACTTCAACGTCAACGGCGAACTCTTCAAAGTACAAATCATTCGTGACGACGACACCAGGGATTTCCAGAATAATTCTATCCTCGTTTCAACGGGAAGAAACGAAACGAAAAATAATTTAACATATGGTTTTCAAATTCATGAACATTCAGTCGATTCTGTCTCTTCTAAGGACGTTGCAGGATTTACGGAAAGTTCTGAATTTTATTCCGACGAAAACTCGATGAGAAGTTCGGAAGAGGACAATAGCTCGAAAAGACTTTCCCAAAAGAGCTCGAACGAAGCGGACAAATTTTTCAACAACGCAACTCGTCGAGCCGGTGATTCTTCAACGTACAACGTGGAAGCTTCGAAGCCAATGCGAAAAAACAACCTTCAAGCTCATCCGCCCCAGATATCTTCAATCAAAGGGAACGTGGCTCGCCCAGGTAACAAATTCGCTTGGTACGGGGCAAAACTTGGAAATTCCAACAATTCTCGTATTCTCGTCGCTCCGGCGTTCGTTCAACCGGTTGGATTATCACAAATTTACAGCTTTCAGCCGATAATGCCTCAACTCCATCACAGACTGGCGTTCAATCAAGCTTTCGCGAAACCCCGTTTCGATCAGAGAATCAACAACGGATCTACGGGATCGTCGGTCTTCAAGAGTGAATATCTTCCTCGGGGCACTTTGTCGAGAATCGTCGGTGTCAAATATCCGAAACGACGTTTTCCGGATAAAATTGTCGCGAAATCGAACTTTCTGCCGTTGAGCAATTCGAGTCAAGAAAATATTCACTTCCGGCAGCGTGCGATGATCAACGGAAGTTTGGAGATTCCGGAAACGTTGAAAAACAAAAGCGGCGAGGAGGGAAATAATTGCGAAGGGAAGAAGATCGAAAAGCGTGACGTCACCCGGTACAAAAAAGTCGACGAGATTGAGCCTCGAAATCGAAGCTCTGCGAGCGACCTGAGTTCGGAAAAGAATTCTGCTGTTGATCCACAAAAATTTAACGTTCAAGGTCAAAACGGGATTGAAAGTTATTTGGACAATTTGGTGGAGGAACCATCGATCGTCAGTCTTCGAATGATAATGAACTCTCGTGAGAAAGAGACACCGATCGAATCATATAAATCCTTCGAGTCTTCCGAGCTTCCTGATGACCCGCGAACTATCAAGCTTCGCCTGAACTTTTCCGGCAGTAAAAAAATCGCGAATTATTTTCGTTCGCTGGAAAATGATTCTCGATCCAATTATAACGACGGACCGAGAAACATTTCTTCGCGCGTCAGCGAGAAGGATCGTCGACGATCGATGATGCGAAAATTGCAAAAAGTAATTGCTATGAAGAACGATCCACTACCGTGGATGACTAAGAGCAGCAAGCGCGATCGAAACTTTCGCGTTTTGAGGTTAAGCGAGAGTGATGAAGGAGGGATGGATGAAAGAAGACAAGTTACTTCGTTGCTTGCCAATCTGAGGGAAAACAACGACCGACTGACTCTCTATTTTGATCTGAAGATGAGACGTGTCGGGAAGAAGTCGATCAATAAGAGTCGTAAATCGAAAACGTAAAATTGGTAATATACGATTATAACGATTCTTCGATTTTCAAATGCAAAACATTTATTCAAATTTTTCAAAGTTTATTACTTCCACGCAGTACATTTTGATTACATCGTCGAAGGGATAAACGGATCGTAACTGGGGCGAGTTCTTCATTGAACGACGGGAGTGGTCGCATAAACGAGGGACTCCAAAAACTCGTGCCATTTGGCTTGCCAAATGGAGAGGGCGCGATACTTTTCGATGTCATTCATGCTGCTGTAATTGAGTGAATTTATGGCTAATTGTTTCAAGGAACGAAGATCAGCATGAGCTGGCATAATCCCGACGAAAGCGGCATAAAAGTCATAGCTGAGTGCTCGGGATCCCCACAAGCCAGGATCATCGTTGGATACGACAACGGGAACGTTTTCGACAAACAGGTGACTCGCCGGGTGATTCCTCATATCTCTGACGAGTGCTAAAACTTGATTCGATATCGGGCACACTTCTATCGCTATGTTCTTCCGTTTCACCATTTCGAGGATCATCGGATGCTTCGAAAGAGCGTATCTGTAAAAGACGTTTGAAAATTGAGTGCCGATTTCACGAACGGAAGTCATCTCAGTTGAGACGTTCTTACCCGTGGCCGATTCTCTTGGAATTCAAAAGGACCGCGTCAAGTAAATTCTCATCAACGCTGATACCGTTCCAATTGGTCTCGCCGGCATGGAAAAAGTACTTCATATCGGGATCAAAAGCTCGAAGTTTTTCCACCGAGTCGACGAGAGGCGGTGCCGTGTCTTCCTGTCCAACGAGGTCGAAACCGGCAAAAAAATCTGGCAACTCTCGTTTCAGTTGAGCGGCGGTAGCGAGATATTTGTCGATCGCTGTTGGATCGCCAGTTTTCATCGGGGCGTAAATGAGTTTAGCGCCGACGAAAGTTGGATTGTTACGGACAAAGCGATCGGTGACGTTCTTGTAAATGGTCGCAACTGCGAGAGGATCGTAAACGGTGCCGTTCAGATCGTAGAGTGGCGGAAGAGTGGATCTGAGTTCTAAATAGATGACGTTGTCGTCGTATAACTCTTGAAGACCCTGATAGTAATGATCCTCGTACACAGGTTTGTACGTCAAGAAAGGCGTGATGAACTCGAAGATAGAAACGAACTTTTTCCAAGCCACGTTTCCATCCGCGTAATCCGTTGATCCTTTTGGATCCGCCATTGACATTTCGTCGCGGATTTTCTCGTCGATACGTTTACCGGTTTCCGGATCACGACGCAATTCACTGAGAAGCTGCCAGTTGCAATCCCCGGATGGCTTAGCGAAGAAACGCATCGAGATTTTGCCGTCCGGCGTTTCGCACACGTACAGGCCGTCGCGATGCGTTATATTGTTGAAAACATAGTCCTCGGAGACGATCGCTGTGTCGTGAGAGTGCAGAACCGCTCCTTTCGGCATTTTACGGATAATACGGTAAACTTCTGAATTTTCTATGTCATTCTTCGCCACGAGAAAGTTGCGGGACGGAGCGAACTTCGATGGGTCGAGAAAACCTGAAAAATGATAACGGTCAACACGGACTGATGGAAATAATCAATTTTCGTGATATATCATTGATGACAGACCTCTTTCAATTTCGGATCTCTTCTCCGCCATCAGGACGTCGTTGGGTATCCGCTCGCCAATCTTGAAGGGCAATCGACCACCCAGAACGAGGGAATCTTCCGCCTGGAGAAGCAACCTTCTCTCTTGCCAGTATGGCAAACCCGATGTCGCACTGATCAAACTCACGACGAAAAATAATCTTTCCATCGACACCCGCATATTTCGAATCCTGGATCGACGAACGACGATGAATGAGAAAAAACGATTGATGATTCGGACTGGGAAATTAATTGAAATTCAATGGAGTATGTGGTCGTTGCCGCGAGCGTTGATTCACTCAGCGACGTCTCCGCTCGCAGGCTCGACCAACACTGAGCGTGAGAGGAATCCTGCCGGTCCCACTTCGTTCAATTAGAACACATACTTCCACTCGAGAGATGGGTCGCTCGAGCGATCGCTGATCGACCGATTTGTTTGGCCTTATTGATTTGCGCGTATTTCATTATTGGAAGAAGCGATTAATATTTTCGAAGGCGCAGAAATGTTTCAACCTTTCATTAGGAATGAAACAAATATCGCATTTTTTAAAATCGTTATCCAAATTTTTTAAAGATAAAACGTTTTTAAATTCCAATAAAGTTTTTAATTGAAAAAATAAAATAAAAAAATTTCAATCGAAAAGATAAAGTTTATCATTGAAAAAATAATTCGATCAAAATAATTGAATATTTTTTCAAGAATTTCGAAATATATGGAACTCAAATCCTGAATTTGTACGAAATCGTGAATAAGTGTACGAAGAAACGTTTACCCAATGACAGCGAATATTGTTTTGAAAAAATGTGACGTTTCGCAAGTATTTTTGTTCCATTCCAACTGCCCTTCAGCATCGTGCGAATCTCATCGGTTCGACGGCATTATTAGCACGACGGAATTAGCACGTTTCGAAGATTCTATTGCAAGAACGACGATGTACAGATACACTCCGCGTTTCCCGGAAATATCGTATCGATGATTCCCGAAATGTTCGCGAATCATAATCGAAATGACTCCGAAAAAAAAAAAAACAGCAGATTAATATCTATTTCGATACATTTATTCAGGAGGTAATGTTAAAATTTAGTCATTTCACGAATTCGTCAATTGTATCGCGGAAAAAAAAGACGAATGCACACTCGCGCGGATAAGGAGAAGAGTCAGAGGGAAAATAAATTGAGCTCTCGTCGTTATCACGGGGTATTAAACGAATGCGCGTTAAAGCGTTTCCAACGACTCCTGATAGATTCCCCGAAAATCTTCGACTCGCTAAAACGATTGGTTTTTTTTTTTCGATCAATTAAATTTCGATATAATTTCTCGCTTATAATTTTGCGAAACAATATTACACATTCGTGACAATATTATTTCTCTCGAACGTTGTTCCGTGTGCGTGGGGTACGCTTAACGTTAATTTAAAAAAAAAACGAAGCGCTGCGCACCATTCGATGATTTTTCCACGCGAATCGCCGCTACCCGTTCGACTCGAATTAATCAGCAATATTAAAAAAGCGGCACGTGCTCTCCACTCCGTGTGAATATATGTGTAACGATACGAAGATTCGTGACATCGTAGGCTCTTAAGAAAGAGGAGTCGCAAATTACATCGTACACTCGCAATCAAAATTTTTGACAAATTTTATCGAACTATCCAATAATTCGAGAATTCGCTTGAATTTCGTAGGGATCTTTCGACCACCATTTACGATTAATAAATAATCGCGCGTATCAAACGATACAAAAAATTCATTTTCAAAAATTGACATTTGTAAAAAATTCTGGTCGACGGGAACGTTCGTAGAGAATATCGTGGAAAAATTGTGGATTTATACGGTTACAGTGAACATTCGCTATAGCTTTGGCTTATCGATCGTAGACCTGTAATCTTCGTTCCGTATCGGATTCGTAAGTACTTCTAGACCAGTCGTGTACTGCGGACACCGTCACAAAAATTATATTACGTAAACGATCGTTTCTTCTTCTCCTTCCGTTTTTTTTTCCACTTTCATAATCTAATCAATTCTCGAGAGATAAATAAATATTAATTTCTATCGGCGCTATCAAAAACGCAAGGTTGCTTCAACATCCGAAGGAGGCGATACGTTATTTTATAATATTTCTATAGGCCCGCTTTCACACACGTTTTTACATATATACCCGATATATGTATGCACGTGTACACACAAATATGTATATGAATGTACACATTGATAGTTTTCGTAACTCAACAAAAAAAAAAGGAAACTTCGTCCGAGAACTCGTCACGCGACGGATTCCCAAGTGAGAAGCACAAGTGTGAAAATTCTCTGTCGATGAGGGATGTCGATGACGAGTAACAAAGGGAACTGAGCGTGTAACAAACACACACACACACGTACGACGAAAATCACGTCCTCAATTGTGTAGGAAAATGACTTTGAAAATGTCTCTACAATCAATCGATGATAAAAGCACGATCGATCAACGTTGTACGTATAATCGGGTTTTGTCTTTTCGTCGAAACGTGTTTTCGTGGATCGAGGGTGAAAAATGCAAGCGAGGAACCGCGGGATAGAGGACAGGGATGTAGGACAGTACGACGATTGTTCCCAAAGATTTATATCAGTCACTTTCGAAACATCGATCGTTCTGAGGTAATTGCGGCATTTCAATATTCTTCACTTTCATTATCAAGAGCCATTTATGCGAGAGAGCTACCAAAGTAGTCCAAACGTGACGAAGAAAGTCGTCGCGGTTGTTTTTCTCTCTTTCTCTCTCTCTCTCTCGTGTCAAGTTTCCCCAGCGTTACTCAGCTGACGAAAAGGAGACTCTTGATCCAGCGGTAACTTCGTACCCGGAAGATTAAGAAACTTTGGTACGATCGGCATGAACGAGCGTGAGGGATCCAACCAGGGATACTATAGATCGATCGAGCCATGTTATCGGATCAGGATAGATCAGGCCACCCTCGTAAAATCCAAGATGTCCACCGTGCGCCAATTCGACGTACAACACGTTTTTGTGCCGCGCTGCAAGCGATAAAAGCGATGAGTCACGAGTTACGATACACATGAGTAAATAACGTTCGTCGAGATTGAACCCCGTACCCGCAAAGTCTCGAATAGGGACAAGAAGCATTTCCGGAACCAGAGGATCGTCCAGGGCGTTCACGAAGATCATTGGGATCGAAATTTTATCGAGGTAATTTATACTGCTGCTCCACTTATAGAGATCCTTGACCGATCGAAAATTGTGCACCTGCAACAATCAGATATGACGATTAGCTTTGGACCAATCACAAAAACAGGTAAAAAATGTCCAAAAAAAACTCGTCAAAAAAGAATCTAGCTTGGACGAAAACTTGAAAGATTTCGTATTTTTTGATTTCCTTCAATGAATTTTTCGAGTTTTCGAGTGTGACCGTATGTGCTTTCATCAGAATCAGTGCGTTTAACTTCTGCTTACTCTTCTGGTATAAGCCTCATCGAGTTCCGGTAGTGTAGCGGCCGAAATAATGTCCCTCTCTTTCAGTCCGTACCGCTGTTGCACTTCCCTCGACAAAAGCACGTCCTTGTGACGAAGTATAATATTCTTCACCGATTCCGTCATGATGTAAAGATAGAAGCGTCTAAAGTTCGTCCAATTGAGCAGGTACTTCGTACCCCTTGAAAGTAAACAGGATAATTCGCACGATGATTTATGCGTTTCCGGTTTGGCATGACCAAGCCATTTTTCGTTTCTCTTTTTCTTCGCTATTTAATTATAAATCATTGTCGACGTACTCGATCGCGTTGTAACCTTGGCAGATGGAAATCGCCCCGATAATCTGCGGCAACGTTTTGTCGCCCCGTTCTCCCATATATTTCGTGACGAGATTTCCGCCCAGGCTGAAACCAACGCACACGATTCTCGTTCCCGAATGGCGCTCGACGAGATGCATCAACATCACGTGGTAGTCATCGGTATGACCTATTGACGAGCCCGAGTATTTCAATTATCCAATTCTTCTAGGAAGACAATCTCGCAAATGTCATAATTGTAACAATGCATTCTTGGAAGAAGGGAGATCTCATCTTTACCTACCGTAGGTAAATATCCTTGGCGCCGTGACCTTGACGCTGGACAGCGCGCCAACGTGATTGAGAACGGCGCATCTATATCCGTGACATTGAACAAAGTGCACGAACGTTCTGATGTAAACGCTCTCGGAACTGTTGCCAATTCCTGGACAAATCGCTATCGTTATGTCATCTGCGGAGAAAAAGAGAAGACGGTTTAATCCATGAAACAATCGTACGCCGTATTCGCTCGACGGACATTGATCGGACCTTCGTGAGAGTTCGTCAGCGGTTGATAAAGATCGTAAGTCAGAGTTGTCTCATCCGGCAGCGATATCACTACTCTTTCGCCGATCGGCCAAGGGCACCTGACTCGTCCAATTATGCTGTGCACCACAGTCTGCACGTGACCGCTGAAACCCCATAATCTCGTGGGTTTGTACCTGGCCAAAAAATAACACACGTTTCATTATTCAAATGTAAATGGTAATTGTAAAATGTAAAAAACCTGGTAATTCTATACGTTAGCGGCTTTTTCGAAAAATGGTCCCCATTCATTTTGAATCCTGTCTGTTGGGTCAGTTATAGTTTCCAAACAAACCCAAACAGATAATGTGTGTTTACATTTTGCGATGCCGCGATGCCACGAAACTAAGTGGTCTCCTTTAACGCAAACGGTTTTTGCAAAATCAACAAAATTTACAAGATTGTTGATTCACAATGATTTACAAACATGGTCATAAAAAAATCAAAATTGATAGAAACCTTCTTCCGTATAAAAAATATCGTCGTCTGCAACAAAATAAAGCTGTGTATCGGCAAAAAAATAACGGGGGACCATTTTTCAAAAAATTTGAAAACCGGTTGAAGGCTTTGGAAAAAACGTAAGATCGACGTAACCTCACAAATTTCCGGAATGTGTTTTCTTATCGGCGGTTGTGTTTTCAGTGAAAAATGTGGATTCAATCATTAATCGGAGAACGCACTCGAAAAGAAGCTTTTTTCGAAAAAAATAACGTCCCAGTTTTAAGTGATTTTTTTTCGACGCGTTTTACGGACGATTCTTCCGCGATCGAAAAACTGACGCTTTGTGTACAAACATCTTGGCGGAAGGGTGAAACCTGCGTTCGAATCTAATACCTCTATCGGTATTTCAAGGAAGCGAAAAAATGTAGCCGTCCACGCTACTGTCAAACGGATAATACGTGTTGTACGTTCACTGCGCGTTGATACGTAAAAGAATGACATGCGTATCGATCGAGCGCACGGGGTAAAAGAATCGTCGCCTCTGTAATTTGGCCTCGTTGCCTCGATAGCGCCGATCGTTAAACGCGTTCGCACACTTTGTTCGCCCCTCGCAATTGAACGCGCGTGTGTACACATTGCCATATGAGATAATGGAGCTCGAACGGGGCATAACAAATTGGAATAATTTCCCGCAATTTCTAAGAACCTCGAGCGATAGGCATAAAGTGCGCAGAGTGTGCGTGTGTCCGATGTAACGAGCTCGGTAACAGTAATTGTAGAAAGTAGCTGATAACAAAAGACTTTGAAGGAAAAGAGTTCGCGTCAGGTGTCCTTGTCGTTCAAGTTCAAATTTCGTTGACATTCAGTTTCAGATATCTGACTCATGTGGTAATTTAGTTTTTTTGTCGTAGCGTCGTATCTTTGATTGTGTACTGTGTGTACAGTGAAATCCCGATTTTTTAGCACTTAGGGGGGGGGGGGTGAGTACTGTTAAAAGATCGAGTTCAAACCGCAAGGTGGGGCTACAGGTAGTTAAGGAATACAAAATAGTGGGAGCACGCGTATTAGTAGTCTGATTAGAGGTGATCGTGTTTTTGTCTTTTATTTTCGAGGTTATGGGTTTGGTTCGAATGGTCGTTGCTGTGTCGATGCATATCATTGCATTGGACGCGTAGTAGGACTCTACAGATGCCGACAAAAAATAGTCCCTCCAGTGAAAGAGAAGAGGTGGTGGGAAAGACGACGTTGAAAAATGAAGGTTATAGTAAATCGGGGTTTAACTGTTTAATTCTTGGAGGGGTCCAGTGGCGCCTCGTTACTGCGAATGCCTGTACCACGCGAATTTATGCATGCGGCAATTACCGTATGAAAAAAAAAGCTGTAGCCACATACATGGCGCGTGTGTACAATCGGGCTGTTTTCACATCGCAATTTATCGATCTAACCCACCCTCTTCATTGATCGCAAGGATGTGTGACGTATTTGCAATCGACCCGATTTGTCATCCCCGAAATTGCTTACGATGAAAATGATTTAGAGTATTTGGAAGATATCAAGTGATAACTCACGGTTCGGCGATAACAGGAGCAATTTTCAGGATCGTAGAGACGAAAGCATAATCCTGACAGTAGAGAACCGGCTTCAAAGCCGAACTGTTTACGTTCAGTATTCTGAACAGTATTATGAGAACAACCGCAAAAACGGCGAGCAGAGCCGTTGACATTTTGTCACTTCGTGTCAAGAACGGACTTGAAATCGTTCCTGCGATACGTATTTTTTTGATACGTTGGTTAGCCGATGCGAATCGGTAAAACGGTACGTCCGAAGTAAAAGAAAAAACGTAGTCAGGAGCAAACAATTGCTGGCTCAGCGGCTAGCAAAGCGCGTGTGCCGGCCCAACTGGGCACGGCTAGAATTCCTCTCTCTCCCCGGACCGCCGCTTGTTCACCGTGAAACACGTTCGCTGTACACTGACACACGAAAAAACGTATCTCCACACACATGAAACAGTTCGACGTTCTTCGGTTAATTTTTTTAACCGTAGTAAACGAAAAACTATCGACGAAATTTTAAATAATGTACCGGTGGCTTTAGGATAGACAGTTATCGAAACGTTGCGGTCTAGAGAGAGCAGTGAATAATGGTAAAACGTAGAATAGCTATCTATGACTCAGAGATTATCGCGACTCGAATCGTTCAAGGAGTGATCAAGAAAAAAAGAGACTTCTCATTACCGAGAGATTGGCAATTCGATATCTCTCTTTTTCTCTCTTCCTTCGTTTCTTTCGCACACGTGTTTTATATTTTTTCCGATGACGCGAGATCGTCGTGCACGCGCTCACATGAATATGGCATTAAAAATTGTTTCGCGTACTAGGCTGTGTTACGAGAGGCGTACGGATAATACGCGAGTGTGCGTTGAACCACGAGATAAGCGAATGACAACATTGAAAATTGCCGGGTGACGCCACCTATCAGTCTCCTTCGGAAACTTGTAGTCATTATTGTTCTGCCATACCGACCGAGGTACACACGATTCGAGGTACCGACGGATACGCCGTGGAGTGCCCTAGGGAAATCGTGTGCTGGACTATCTGGGTAGAATACATGCGTCGTGTCATCCCATTGGCCACGAGAGAAACGATGAAATTCCCTAGCCTGGACGCGGGTCGAAGAACAGTTTCGTCGACGACGACACGAGGCACGCGTATTTCGTCTCGTCGTGGGACTCGCGATGCCGGTGGATTAATTTTTGAAATAATTGTGATACACGTCGCAAAAGTGAATTTTGACTGGAGTAGGTTGTGCGAGGAGAGAAAAAAATCCGGAATCAAAAATGTTGGTTCTTTTCGAAACTCCGGCGGGATACGCGATTTTCAAGGTAGTAACCTCTTTGGCGAAAGCGCGTCACACCAAACAAGAAACACGTGTTCGTCACGTTTCCCACGTACAGCAAATACCTATTTTCGCGTGTTTCAGCTGCTGGACGAGAACAAATTGGCCAAGACGGAAAATTTGTATCGGGATTTCGAGACGCCCGAGGCCGCCACTAAAATGTGAGTAACTTTATGAGTGTTGAAAAATGCCACGTAAAACATAACCTAAAATTTCAGAAAGAACATTGAAACTTTTGTTCGTTGAATAGCGTAAAATTGAAGCATTTCGAAAAGTTTGCTGACACAACCGACGCTCTTGCGGCCACGACAGCTGCAGTCGAGGGTAAACTATGCAAGTCGCTGAAAAAGACGCTAAAGAAATACTGCTCGGAGGTGCAGGAACAATTGGCAGTGGCGGATGCCAAGTTGGGCAATGCCATAAAAGACAAGCTCTCGCTTTCTTGCGTCAGCAACACCAACATCCAAGAGCTCATGAGATGTATAAGGAGTCAAGCGGATAGCTTGCTAGCTGGATTTCCCAAAAAAGAGATGACCGCGATGGCTCTGGGTTTGGCGCACAGCCTTTCCCGTTACAAGCTCAAATTTTCCCCCGACAAGATCGACACGATGATAGTCCAGGCTGTCTGTTTGTTGGACGATCTCGACAAGGAGTTGAACAATTACGTAATGCGCTGCAGAGAATGGTACGGCTGGCACTTTCCCGAGCTGGGAAAGATCATCGCGGATAACGTGGCATTCGTCAAGACCGTCAAGATCATAGGTACCCGGGAGAACACCAGTGGTTGCGATCTTTCCGATTTGCTAGCTGAAGAAATAGAGGAGCAGGTTAAAGAGGCCGCGGAGATCTCTATGGGAACAGAAATATCCGAGGACGACATACTGAACATTCAAAATCTGTGCGATCAGGTCATCGAGATATCTCAGTACAGAGCACAGCTGTACGACTACTTGAAGACGCGAATGATGGCTATGGCGCCGAATCTGACAGTTCTCGTCGGAGAACTCGTAGGGGCGAGACTTATATCGCACGCGGGTTCTCTCATCAATCTGGCTAAGCATCCCGCCTCGACCGTGCAGATACTCGGTGCTGAGAAGGCTCTCTTCCGCGCGCTCAAGACTAAGAGGGACACGCCCAAGTACGGTCTAATTTATCACGCTCAGTTGGTCAGCCAAGCTTCGACCAGGAACAAGGGTAAAATGTCGAGAATGCTCGCGGCGAAGACCTCCCTTGCGACTAGGGTCGATGCACTCGGCGAGGACGGCAGTTTCGACCTGGGTGCCGAGCACAAGGCCAAACTCGAAGCGCGCCTCCGATTACTGGAGGAGGGCAATATTCGCAGGATCAGCGGTACCGGCAAGGCCAAAGCCAAATTCGAAAAGTATCAGTCCAGCAGCGAATACGTTCAATACCCGAGCGCGGCCGATTCGACGCTACCGAGCGGTAGCGCCGTCGGTTCGAAGAGACGTCACTCCGAGGTCGAAGATAAAAAACCTCTCGTCGAGGAAATCGACACTCCCGCGTTCGACGAGTCACCCAAGAAAAAGAAGAAGAAAAAGAAGATGAGTGGCGAAGAAGAAACCGCTGTCGAGGGCGAACCGTCGATGGAAACGACCGATATCACCGAGGCTACCCCAGACGCGAAGAAAAAGAAAAAGAAGAAGAGGGACTCGATCAAAACAGAAGTTGAGGAAGAACCCGAAACTTTGGACTCGAGCAAGACTAAGAGGCTGAAGGAAACGTCACAGGACGAGGAAGAGTCTGCCGCGGTCAAGGAGGAACAGCCTGGTGATTCGGTGAAAGGTACGTTCCGCTATAATTCTTAATTTCAACAAGTATCCTCGAACGAAATCATAAGTCCCTTATTTCTCCCCAGACGAGAAGAAAAAGAAGAAGAAGAAAATGAAGGAGGAGGTGAAGGAAGAAGTGAAGGAAGAAGCGATGGAAGAAGAAGCGGCAACGGTTCCAGCGCCGTCCTCCGAGAAAAAGAAGAAAAAGAAGAAATCAATTTCCACCGATTCGTAGAGATATACGCAAATGATTTTGCTATGGTTCCCCTTTTTTCTATTATAGAATTATATATTTTTCGCAATTCTTCATGTTCTTCGTAAAAATAATAAAAAAAGATGAAGAATAAAAAAAAACGAAAAAATGATACGCAAGCGACTCGTTTTTAATCGGAGAGTGCAGAGGCAGCTGAAAAAATAATCCGTGGACAAACAATTTTGCGGTTTCAATTCATTTTATACGATAATTATAGTCTTGTCACTTTCAGACATAAACGCAGACTTTATAATATATTGATTAATATTAATTATCCTATCTCGTAATCTTATGGAATTATGATAGTCATTCAGTGTTTCTTTTTTTTTTTTGTTTTTTTTGTTTCGCTTGTCGGCAGAATCGCATTGCACAAAATAATAGAAAACGTAAATCGGACGCGGTAGAATGGAAGCTTCGTTCATCGTCATTCCCTCTCCGTATCCCCAAATAGCTTGTACTAATAGTTTTGCGCGTACGCTCGCAAGTAAACCGACGAAGCACGCGATTAATCACACTCCCTCACCGCGCTTACAGAATCGTTCGCTTGGCTCAAAATATATACGTGCACACGGAAAAATACAAATATCCAAATGTGGACATATATATATACATATATATATAAATCCGCATGTATATTCCATTGCGATTGGTAAATAAACATGATTCGTTGTGTAGCGACAACGGAAAACCGAGAAGTAAAAAACCGGTCCTACAAAATTTAAAGATCCTACAAAAAAAAAAGAAGAGACTGTGGGATAAATCGCTTTCTCGCAAAAATTCTACAAACGCTGGTACATCGTTACCACAATATATTTGTTCTTCGATATATAAATTAGTAAATTCACTTGGTAAATAACGTTGGACTTGAATTTGTACAAATGACCCTTTTGCTTCCACAAATGATTGCCTCTGGTGTATGTACGATGAAAAAAAAATCGAAGACTATAAAAAGCATTCGGTGCAAATTAACAAAACGTTTTGTGCTAATGCAAATATATATATATATATATATATATATCTATATATTTGTATAGTGATAAAGTTTGCGGCCTATTTTCGAGACTCGAAAAAGATTGCATCCCGAGAAGCGTCCCCCGGAGCGGCGGGTTGGACGCTACCAGTAGTATTGCACGCACACACACGCACACCCACACACACGCACACTCTCACACAGACTTACACACGAGTACCTCTGGATCGAAAAAAATATAGCAGCCGCGCGGCAGCGAACGAGGGACACAGGTCCAACAGGCGTTCCCGTTTATTCTACCGAATGCTCGTGAAAAGATTGAGGCCAGACTTGTTCTCTTTTTGACTACGCGCTTTGCTAAATACGTTCCAAAATCTTAGAGTTTCGTCACCGGCGCCAGTGACGATCGCTTCGCCGTCCGGTGACATCGCCAGATACAAAACTCTGTACGAATGTCCGGTGAGTTTGGCGACCTGAGTGAGACTCGGATATTTCCAAACGAGTATCTGGTTCTGGGAATATCCGTGGGTAGATACGAGCTCCGAGCTGTGTTTGCTCCAGGCGAGATTGCACACTTGAGATCCGGTGTCGACGCATTGCATCGGTTGTCCGGTAAGGGTGTTCCAGAATCTGATGCACCTGTCGGCGGTGCCTCCGCCGGATGCTAGTAGTCCGTGATGATGAGGCGACCAAGCGATGGCTTTGACAGCCGCCAAATGTTCCGTATACGTTTGAACCGGAGATAACGAATGCAAGTTCCAGACGTATAGACGATTGTCGTTGCCGCCGGACGCTAGATACTGATTGTCCGGCGACCACTTCAACCCGCAAACTTCCTGTCTGTGAGCACCCAAGCGTCTTTCGCCGACGACGCACGGCGTCCTGGCGTCTCGCTGAAGTATCAGCCTATCCCTGCTGCCCGACGACAAAACTTCGCCGTTCCAGGCTAAAGCTCCGACACGAGCTCCGTGTCCTTGAAGCTTACTGACTTGCTTGTTCGCCGCCACGTCCCAGACTTGAATGTAGCCCAGATGAGTACCCACCGCTACCAAGTTGCCTCTTTCGTTCCAAGCTACCGAAGTGACGCTGTTGCCGTCTCCGGAGAGATCGCACAGTCTGGTAACTTGGCTCGTGCACGCAGACCAGAGATAGACGCAACTGCCCAAACCGACGCTGAGCACGTTCTGCGAAGACCAGTCTACCAGATTGAGATAAAAGTCGTCTTGCAACTCCGGAGCGTCCAATACTTTGAACGGTATTCTGGATATCTTTCTGGTTGCTTTGCGAGGCGAGCGCAACAACTTTTGACTTTTGGCGCTTAGAGGCGACAGGGAATAGGGAGAGCTCTGATCCAGCAGAGTGTCGTGATCCTTGCCGCTAGCGGCGTATTTAAAAAGATTTCTGCTCCTGAGAACCGACCAAGCGCCACGATCCTCCGATTGACCCTTCGCGTCCTCTATGCTCGCACCCAAAAGTTCGTTCTTCAAAAGACTGGAGTACGCTATTCCGTCCCTGCCGGACTCACCGTTCTCCCGTGTTTTTTTCGTACCCAAACCCCCGTTGGTTCCTCTGTTCTCCGAGATCATCGAAAACGTTGTCTGCCAATTGCTACCCGATCTTGTTGGTATGAAACGATCGAAACTGTTGTTGCACGATTTCGTTGGCGAGAGATAAGACGGTGAGTGAGACGTTTGGTGATGATGCTGCTGATGATGCATTTTCGTGGGGGTCGCTCCCGTCGCCGCTCCCAACGCATCGTTGCTCGGCTTCAGCAGCCTCTTCTCGTACTCGTGATTAAACATTTTTTAATTCCTCTCTCTCTTTCTCTCGTTTCGGACGTATTCGCGCACACGCTGGAATCTCCGAATTTTATAACCTCTGGTGGCGTAACGCGCGCGCAACTTATTCGTATCAAAATCACATATTTACAGGGAATACGATTTTCACGATACACAGGCAGGGAGGGAGGGGGGAGGGGATCGGAGTGTAACGTTGCTCGTATCGGGATTTCTCGCGATGTCTCAGAGGAGACCCTTCCCACTCCACTTTTCTCTCGCCCAACGCACTCTCTCCCCCGTTTTTTTTTTCTTCGTTCCTCAGCAATCTCGGAACCCTCGCTAAGGATACTTAACGCGATACTTCGTCTCGTTGCTCCTCATCGGCCATTTGACGACGACGTCACTCGTGAAATTTTTTAGGGCTACGCACGCGCGCGTCTATCGTTGGCTACGAGCGTGTTTCAGCCAGGGGGGGTGACACGGCGTTTACTACTCCCGTGCACTCAAATGAATCGCGTTTAGTCCACATTTTTGGATTCTATCGCTTACCTCCGGGCGGCGCTAGTCATTTTGTGAGAAACTTTTTATCCCGAAAGCAAGAGGTTTTTAATTAGACGGCTCGTAATAATGAGTAGGTAAATGTATTGCGGCGAATTAACCCTTGCGATACTTTTCCGCCGCCGAAGGACGCACGATGCAATGTAGTTACAGTTTTTCGAATGAAAAGTCTATTCATATTTCAGGGCGGGGTAAGGTTTTAAAAGCGAAGAAAAAGCATATTTTTGCCATTTTTTTGCCACGATATGAGCAATATTGTTTTATTCAATTTATATACATATTGTGGTAAAACTTTTGCAGTATGTTAGAACAAATTTTCCAATACTCTTGACATATTGTACATTCAGAAAAAAAATGTAAAAAAAATGCAAAATAAAAAGTTTAAAAACTTTACCCCGCCCTTAAGCAGTATCTTTACTCCAGAAGTATACGGTACTAGACTTTTGCCCACGACTTCATCTTTGTACATTTCGAAGTATTTGGTGAAACACTTTCCAACCCCTTAAGGAATAATTTTCCCAAATCTTGAAATACGTTGTTCCGAATGCATAGCCAATAGACTGATTGGTAGCGATTATCATTCAACTTGAATGACAATTACTAACAAATGACTAACAATCGATTGGTGTATGTTAAAACACGATTTTCGACAAGTCGGTGGCTAAGTTTATTGAGCTTGTATGTATTCACGGCATGCCCAGTTCTCACAATATAACTAGCGCTACGAGTGGCGAAGTGTGGAACTAAAAATTCCCGACAATTCGCGTATCGAAAGTACGAAGTTTTCACCCCCTTGATTCGTCGAATGCACTGCGCGGGGCGCCACTTTTCCAGGCTACAAACTAGTAATACCGCGACGCGCGAAGACGTATGAATTTTTTTCACTTATCTGTACGAATTTATTCATGATGAGGGAGCAAAAGATTTACAATTGGGAGATATTTTTACGTTTTGCGTTTCTTGGCGGAGGGTTCGTTGGGATTAGTGGAAGTTGATGGATTGTTTCCGTCCTCCTGGAAAATAGTTTTCGGCTGAGTTTTGCTGTAGGCTGGAGCTATCCAATACGGATTTTCTTCGGCTTCTTTGGCGAATTTGAGAATGGCCTCGCGAGGATCTTGATCGTCTTCGATGCGCTTGCTCAGTCCGAGATTCCTGATGACGTAAGAGCTGAGGGTGCCACCAGAGGAAGCGACGCGACCGCCCTGTCCGGAAGTGATCGGTAAGTCCGGACGATGCGATTTAACCGGATCGAGTCGATCCTTCTCGAGTTGTTTCCTAACGGACTTGGGTCGATCCTGTCTGAATAGAGGGAGCGCGTGGGGCGTTATTATCTGTTGGGTCGACATTATTTCTATGTGATTGCTTTTGCGTCTCGTTTTGGCGACGCAGAGTTTCGCTCCCCTCAGACTCTTAGTTTCGTCGTAGTACGCCTTCACCGTTCCATCTCCACAGCCGACAAATATCTGATTCAACTTTGGATGCCAAACTGCTCTGATGATGTGCGATTGTGTAACATCGATATGATCGGCGAGCTGGGCAGTTCTCGTATCGTAGAAGAGAAGCCTGCCGGTTTTTCTTCCATCGGCGAGAGACTCGCCTGTGACGAGAAGAGAATCATCCGGACTGAAAGTACAGTCGGTCGTATCGTATCGGGCCGAGAGTCCGTCGATAGCAAATATCGGCTTGTTCAGTGATCGCGAGTCCCATAATTTGAGCGTATCGTCGCATCCTCGAGTCGCCAGTCGATTGCCCGTGTACGAAAAAGTTACGCACGAAATGTCGCTCCCGTTTCGATGCGCGTCTCTCGCAACCATCGACGGATTGACAAAGTTCTTCCGATGATCCCAAAGTTGAATGGAACCGTCTACGCAGCCGCAAGCAACGACGTTCCCGTCCCGGCTGTAAGCGCATGCGCTCGGTACCGTTTTAACGCCGTTTCGTGCACGGCACTTGATTATGCCTACGTGACCTCGCGGCCTATACAGCAACCAAATTCTGCAAGTTCCGTCCTCCGAACAAGTCATGTATTCTTCCTTGTTGAAAGGATGCCAACAGCCGCAACGCAACGCCGCAGTGTGACCCTTAGTTTTCGCAGTGTCGCTGATGTAACGATCGCCCTTTACGGTCTCGCACTTCTCGAACCCGTCACGGTCTAGTACTTTGGCTTGAGCCGCGCCCGATACTACTAAGATTGCATCGCCCGTCGTCGAATATCGCAGACATTTTATAGGATGATTCTCGCAGGGCTGCATCGTCCTGAAACTCCTAAGGGACGAGTCCATACCTGCAAAGTCCCAGAACGAAACGTCGTAGTCGACCGAACCGGAAGCCAGTCGTGCTCCCGAAGGATCCACGGCTACGGCTACAACGGCTTTCCTGCCGTGAACCATAACCACCTCGTGACTGCAAGGAATTTTTGAAGTGGTGTCGTCATCTTCGTCGTCGTCATCTTCGTCATCTTTGTCCTCTACGTCCTCGTCCTCCGATGCTTTGGTTACTTTTGTCATAGGCCCTACCGTGAAGCTCTCTTCGTCCGGCTCGTCCGGTTCCAAAGGCGGCTGCTCGACTTTTTTGGTGTTGTTTGACGTGTTTTTCATGATGGACTCGACCATCTCTCGTACGTCGAACGACTTAGCCTTTTTTCCAAAAGCTGTTAAACCCATTACTTTCTCAAGCTCGCGCGTTTCTTGGTTATCCGCATCTGGCGGCGTCGCACTTGACGACTCTGGTGGTACTTTTTTACCGAACGTTCCAAAACCCGAAACTTTCGCGTCGCTCGTTCCATGTTCTTTTGTGGATAAGCTTATTTTTCCAAAGGTTATCATTTTTTTGGTATTCATTGCGACGGCGATAAAGGTTTCGGTGACGATGTTTGGTTTCTCTCACTCACCGTTCTACAGGGTTGACTATCAACAGCATTCACTACTGGCATCGACCGCGTCAATCGTAGCGAAAACGTCGAACTGGCATTAGTTCCCGTCGAATTATCATACTCGAAAAGATGTTTTTATCTACCTTTCGAGGTTATGTACCGAGCTGGTTGTCACAATACCAGCGGTGAAGATCATTTGAATCACGAGTGTAATCGTTTTCTTTCGGCATTCATTGGAAGAGTATACTATCCAATTATGTTTCGTCCGACTCAGCTTTTGCAATTATCTTTCGTGTTATCCTTTATTTGTTTTACATCTTTTCGTATGAGAGGAAACACAGCGCGAAACGGTGTGAAGTTGCGCGAGTCTATCGACGCGAGACAACGAAGTCAGACGTACATAGAAGGACAGTTCTTATGAGCGGTTTGACAAGTATTCTGCGACCTAAACTGCCACCAGGCGGCGTCACGAGCGACCAGCTGTTTCGGTGGACCGTAGAGTTACCCCCATTACTTTGAGTAATCCGCTTATTTTTTAACGAATCGTTAATATAAGACATACAGAGTGTCCTACGACGGAATGTCATGCGTGAAATTGGGGGTGAAATTCTGAGTCGATTGATACAAGCACAAAAACCGTGTTTTCAGATGTTTTTTACAATTTTTTCATGGAAAAAATTGAAAAGCTAAAGTGATCTAGCTACTTTTATAGAGGTCATGATTTCAACGAAAACAAACCCAAACAAACTTTGCCAAATCGAAGAATTCGTAAAGAAAATATTGATATATTGTACCCGAGATGAGTTAACTTCAGAGAGGTGGCTCGCCAATCGAAAGAAAGTGAGCCTATCACCTAGCTCGATTTCCCGCGCCAATATTTGAATCAAGTACTCATCATAACCGTCCTGCCTCGTAACAAGTTAAAACTTCTTCCTACTCTTCAGCTTTTGCATTCATTAAAATCGTTTCGTTTCAAGCTGCTCATCCAAGCCGAATCGACGAAAAAAATTCTAAAAATAACCCTCCAGCGACGAAGCCGTTTTTTCGCCTCGATTTGCAAAAAAATTTCCACGAAGGGAAAAAGCTTGAAAAAAAAAAATGGAAAATCACGTTGCTCGTGGGACGAATGTGGCTTTGAGAGATAAAACGTAGAGTCGTTATCGTGTCGAGAGCAGAATTCCCAAGCTCACCAAAGCCTCCCTATGTATATATGACACGGCCGCGGATTTTTCGTCGGACAGGGGAGCAGCCCGGGTTGAAGCTTTGCGTCCTGGTAAATGGGGTGACTCGCGGGAAGTGACGTCGTAATTTCCGGAGTACGATGTAAGCCGGAGTCTCTCTATGTAAAAAACGGGCGGGCGGGGGGGAGGGGGGGGGGTAGTTGAGGCCTTACAGACAAATAGAAATGGGAAGAACCAGAAGCCTCCTAGAAATATTTCAAACGTTTTTTTATTCCTCTATCGTTTTTTCTTCCTCTGATATAAAGTTGCGTCGATTTATCAAAAAAAAAAATACTTTCAATCGTAGTTGTTGGATAGTGGGAGAGAGGGCGAGAAAAAGCGACGTTGATTGGTGGCAGATCGAGTCGAGTCCCGCGACGGAGATTGCCACGTACACTGCAGCCCTGGAACTGCAGTGTCGCTGCAGTTGCAAAAAAAAAGGAAGGGTTGAGAGTCGAGCTAGCTGAGGGAAGGGGGGTGGAGAAAAAAAACACGTTTTTTCCTTTTGTGCGAAAAATTGTAAAAAAACCGCTGGACACCGGAAGCCAATGTGAGACTTTCGGTTTTCGATAGCTAAGAAGATATTCGAGTTCTCGAAGATATTTCATATCGCACCCTCGTCTTTACTGATTACGACAATCCCAATGAAAATTCACGAGCATCGTAACTGTGAAATAAAACGTGGATATAAAATATATATTCGCAAGAAGGAAAGAAAAAGTCATCGTCCGGAATAATCGAAGAGTACCCCCGGGGGACATTTTCAATCTCATTTGCTTTGCTAACGAAGCAAACCCGAGCGCGTCCAACCGAGGATAATAAGCGACCAAAGAATAGGAAAGATGAACAAAAAAAAAAAGAAGAAATCGAAACAAGAAAAAAAAAACACTACAAGAGGTTTTCTTTTCTCGTGCGTTAAGGAAAGCCTTCGTTTCTTCCTTTTTCTCGTGCTCGTGAATAAATAATAAAAATCCATTCTCTTTGTCATTTAATTATCAATCTTTCCTTTAATGACAAATGCCCTCGTTACGATCGAATAAATTATTCTTCGGACGTTCGTTATTTCTGTGGTTACGAAAACCGTTAGAAAAATTATTACGGAACGTTCGTATTATTTATTGGGTTGGCAACGCCGAGAAATGACCAGCGCAACTTTTTTTTTCGTTTCCACTTTGTCACATTGCCCTTTTAGGATATATACCTATATACCCATGTATATAAGTATATATATACAAATTTTTTTTTTCCTCGTCTCGATCCAGACCTCCATCAACTATCCCTTTTGGCCTCTTTTTTTTCCTTGTCCCGCTCCTCGAAATTATATCGGGCGACCCTTTCCCACACGGAGAATTTTAGGGAAGGAGAAGGGGATGATTTTCTCGGTCTTGAGAAAGCTCCATGGGAAGCGACCCTCCGGTTCTCACCCTTTCGCCCTTTTACCTTTTTACCCAACCCCTCCCCCTCGCCCATTCGATATATAGTCACGATTCGACGTCTCCGTCGCACCGCGAAGGGGAGGGGGTGCTAGGGGTTGGTAAGCGCCCCTACGCGGAGGGAGGAAGAGACCGAGGGTGGAAAACTCGTCCCCTGCAAGCCTGACGTCGCGGCTACACCCACGGGAGAAACGGCGAGGACCGAGGCCTCGATAGCTTCAGTCGTCCGCGCACCCTCTAACGGAGAGGGTGGCTCGCATCCGTTCACAGTCGAAATAAAATTATTTTTCAGAATAGCCAACTTTTTGTTTATAGCTCGATTGTTACTTTCGCGCTATTTCGTGGTGATTTGATATTTTTTTGTGACAGGGAAAATTTTGGGGTAGTTTTCACCCCTGAAGAAAAAACGGCAACGTTCGTTTTGCCGTGAAAGATCAAAAAGGGACTCTGTGCTATCGGGATAAATCTTCTAGGTTCGAGACCAGCTGTTGTTGTTTTCATCATCAATTCTTCGAGTAAGTACATTGGCTTTTATCGTTTTTTTTTCCAATTTCGAGTTTAGTTCCGGAAGTTATTCTTTTGGACTTTCGTCGAGATTATTCACGCGCCTACTCTTTCCCGCGGAGATGTACACGTGCATCCATCAACTTCGATAACGCTGAGAAGAAAAAATACATTTTTGAAAAAGTAAGGTTATAAAAACGAAAATGGTTCGTTGAAAACGTAGAAACGAGGCTTTTTCTTCCTGAGCTTTCCGAAATTCGATGGTGCGTGTATCAAGAAGCAAAGAACCGAGTTTTTCGAGAAACGAAAGGGAACCGAAAAACAAAAAAAAAATCTTTCTCGTCCTCCGCGTTGCGCTTTTATTTTTCCACGATATTAAAAAAAAATAGTAGATTTGTTATTGAAACCCGAAGTCGAAAGAGGATTTCTTTGCCAGTGGAAATAAAATTTGCAACTGGATGAAACTCCCAGAAACATTCGCCGTAACGTTTCTGTTTTTTTTTTCTCGAAGTCCAACATCTCTCGCAGTTCCATTTTTCTTCTGTACGCCCGAGAAAGACAGAAGCTTTTTTTTTCAAATGCATGCACGTAGCGCTCACGGAGGCTGGAAGGGGGGCGAATGGCAGCGTCAAAACGATAAAGCTCGCTCGTAAAGTTTCCTTCGTCGTGACACTTCTTTTTTAGTTTTTTTTTACCCTCTTTTTTTCTTCTTTTCTTTTCTTTTCGTTCTTTCCCTCTATCTCTTTGCCAACCTGACGTTTACACAGGCTCACTATTTTACCTTTCTTTTTACGTTTTCCATTCTTCTTTTTTTTTTATAGCCAAGTCTTTGTAGGCGATAGGACAGTGGCTATCGAGAGCTGAGAAGAGAGGGGGGGGGTTGAGCTTTGAGGAAAAAATTCGATTTTCCCTGTCGTGTACATCATTCTCAAGAGCTGACCCCTCGTTGAAGGCTTTTCAGCCATATTCGTTAAATCAGATCGGAGAATTTCAAATTTGAAACGACGATCGTCTGAGAAAAGTTTGAAAAACTTTTGGGCGCCCCTTTCGTCCCCGCGGAATTATCTTTCGTTTCCAGCTCGTCGTTCTCTTCTCCGAGTTAATTCTCGTTCCTCGGTAATGGATGAAGCAAACTGACGTGATAAGCTCTTCGAGTGCGTACGATTCATTGGGGCTTTGCCCCACGGGGGGGTTTTTGAGGTTTTCGAGGAAAAAGAAATTTGATTTTTTGCACGATATGCAGTTGTCTTGGGTCATTGACCTTTCACTCGCCAAGGGCTGTGTTCCTCGACTATCAAATCGGAGAAAAATTTTCAATTTGATATGACAATTGGCTGAGAAACGAATGTGGAGTTTTCCGGGGGCACTCCCCCCCAGGGGGTATCGAGGATAATTATTTTCTCTTGCCTGCTCGATGTCGTTCTCTCTCTCTTGAATTTACCTTGGTATTCTCGTTTCCCAGTATGGATAATGTAAGCTTCTCGACGAAATAAGCTCTCCGCGTGCGTACGTTTGAAAGGGGCTTTGCCCCACTAAAGGGGTGGGGGAATAGTCAGACGCGAGATGTGGAGCGTGCGGGACGTGGACAAAAAAGAAAGAAGAAAAAAAAAACATCGAGTTGAAGGAGAGGTTTTTTTTCATGGTATAAAGTGCAGTTTGAGTGCATTCCTGGTTGGGAGAGAGACTCTTAAAAAAATATGAGTAGCACATTCGGGGGGATAAAAGGAGGGGGGGGGGGCAGAGTCGGAGCATTTCGTATTCTCCTCGTTTACGAGTTTTACAGAGAGACCTTTCACTCGTGTCCCAGTGTTTACAATTTGTAAAATTACAGAGGTACTTCGTGCTCGCGGGGTAAAAGAATGGGCTTTTCAGTCGGTGGGGGAGTGCCCCCCCCAACCTTGGAATGAAGTGGGGGAGTCCCCCACCCACGCTTGAGAGAGTGGGGGCGAGTTTCAACGAATCAAAAATATATCGGAGGGCAAGAAATAAAAGGGAGATATTTCGCGATGATGAAAGTTGCATAGGCCAGTGCAGCTGAGGACATTGAGCTCGGTTGAGGATGAGAGAGGGACGGGAAAAAAAGAGGGGGCCGTGTTTACCCCTTTTAACGCCGAGCACTCTGGTGTGAGAGGGTTGAAAGCTTCGAGGGAAAGGAACACGCGGAGCTGTGGGTCGAGAGAAGAGAGGGCTAGATAATGCCAAGTGCCTGAATGTTTTTCCCTCCGCCCGAAAGCTTTCCGCCCCTATCGTCTTTCCCTCTCCTTTTTTCTTCTCACTCTCTATCTCTCCGTCCACTTGTTATCTTTTTTTTTCCCGTTTCTGACTCCCGCCGGAACGTAACGAGCTCCGAGCCGTCGAGACACGTGCTCCGTCCGCGAAACTCGTGCCGATTAGAAACTTCAACCCTCTTTTGCCTTCCGGCTTTTGCTTCGTTTAGAAAAGCTGTCCGCCACTCAAGATTTTTCTCCTTTTTTTTTCTTCTTCATTCTTTTCCAAATAACCACTGGGGTTTATTTGTATTGGTGTGGAGGATCAGCGATACGAACTATCGAGGCTTGAACAAATTGGACGAGTTGTACGAAAGTAAATAATCCAATGGAGAAAAGGTAGATCGCACAGCCTCGGGCAAACACGAAGCTTCGGAGAACTACACGAGAACTAGTCCTCCCGCATTAGCATAATAATCTCTTCGCGGCTGAGTAGAGCTTTTTGGGAAGGCTTCTTGCCCCGGGATAACTTCCTCAGGGGGCAAATACTCCGCGGGGGGTGTCGCCCCCGTTGGGTTTAATTTCATCAGGGCCCCTCTCCGGGGGGAGTGAATTCCGAGGGATCACTCTTCCATTGTCGTTTATTTCTCCGTGAGCATGTGTGGCTCTCCCGTGGGGGGCTAACCCCGTCGTGGGGGGTTAACTCCTCCGCTGGAGGTTAACTCCACCGCGGGGATTTGATAAACCCCGTGGGGGATTACCTCTCTCGGTTGTGGATAACTCCTTCGGCCTTAGATAATTGCGCCATTAATTCCGCCGTGGGGGATTACTTTCACCGTTGGGGGATTACTTCTAACTCTGGGGTGAGTCCCCCACCCTGGGGTTATCACCGTTCTACGGGAGGGAGCCCCTGTTGGGGCCTAAGGACGCTGTGGGGCGATACTTCCAACGTTGGGGGCAACCCCCTAGATGGGGAATTTCCCCCTTTGGGACAACCCCCCAGATGGGGAATTTCCCCGTTTGGGACAACCCCTCAGATGGGGAATTCCCCCCGTTTGGGGCAACCCCCCAGTGGGGAATTCCCCCGTTTGGGGCAACCCCCCAGTGGGGAACTCCTTCGTTTGGGGCAACCGCCCAGATTTCGATTCCCCCCGTTCGGGGCAACCCCCCAGATGGGGAAACCCCCCAGATGGGGAAACCCCCCGCTGGGGGTAACCCTCCGGTGGAGGAATTGCCCCAGCTGGGGGCCACCCCCCAGTGGGGGAATTCCTTTCGTTGGGGTAAACCTCCCAGTGCGGAAATTCCCCCGTCGGGGGCAACGCCCCAGTGGGGCTCTTCCCCTTGTGGGGGTCCCGCCTCCTTATGCTTCGCTCCTTTATGTTTTGTTCAATAACGACCTTAATTCCCTCGAGGTTTTTCTCCCCCCCCCCCCTCCCCCGCCACTCCTCTCTCTTGCTACGTATGCAACTCGCACGTTCGCTGCTTTACATATTTCCGGAAATTTCGCGCTAAATTTACCTCTAAATCGAACGAACGATCCGAGAGTTTGGAGGATAAGGGTGCGCGCCAACGTGCCTCCAAGATTCAGTCTCGTAAAGAAACAAAAGCGGCACAATTCGTACTTTGGATGAAAATTTCAATGGCTCCCGTTCGAAAAAGGATCGAACGGAGAAAATGTATTTTCCAATGATGAAAATGACTCGATCCTCGTTGCATCGAGCAAACTATCTTTGACACGGATATTTCGTAAAATTCCAACCGCCGACACGCAAACAATCGGCGAGCATATCCGGGAAACCTCGTATACGAGGATTACCATTTCGCGTCACGTAACGTTCGCACAAACAGAGTTAACAAATTGTTTACCACGCGTTCGTTTTCCTCGCACAATGCACCGTCCCCCAAACCCCCGAGTGATAACTCGATCCGATTAATTAATAAGAGACAAATGCTATTTTCAATTTTCCCACCGGCATCCCTGTACTGTCTATTCTCACGGTGAAATTTCATTCGAGGGCTTACTACACACTTTCATACGCGTAAATATTTTCTCGACCCTCTCGTTCGAGCCCGCATGAAAATGGAATGAGGATTAACGGCGGGACTGGAAAATTGCCATTACAAATTAGAGACTCCTGGAGAACGTAAATTCAATGCGAACTCCAACGAGAAACAAGGGAATGTCTCGAGGAACGAGGGGCTGAGAAAGTGAGCGATGAAGTTTGTATCGTTCGTTTAAAATTTTGCATTTCTTCTATTTTATCGTTATCGAAAGACTTTATTTCTCGCCAAAATTGAAATTCCAAATTACTCAAAACTACTAAATTCATCAATATTTCCGACCGTTTTTATTAACTATTAAATATTTTCAACCCAAACACACTCGTCCTTCCATAACAATTGAATAATTCCCCGAAAAATCATTCACCAAAAACAACCCTACCAGTCACCAATATTTGAAACTTTACACTCAATTATCATAATTCCCTCAAATACTCAAGAATTTCATCGACTTTTTAACACCGATCCAGCCCCCTTAAAATTCGATAAAAAATCAAGTTTCCCGATCGGATCCGTTAAATCGTCCATAACCCTCTACCATTTCCAAACCTACCAACAAAACTTGCGTTTTCAACATCATAAACTTTCAAATTCGTTTAAAGTGTTGATAAAAGCATCAAATTAAACTCGTATACTCCAATGAGCGAAGCTTCGATTATACGTTTCCGGTTGCGAAGAAGTTTGGATTTCAAAGCCGAGGGGAGGGGGTAAAAGATCCTCACACGAGAGGATCCTGTGGGACTTGTATCGCCCTCTCCTTGTTTCGTACTAAATTTTCCAGTACGGATACGACCTAGCCGGAGTCTCGAGTTTCCCTGACCCCCCGCCTTCCCTCCTCATCCCATCTTCTGCTTCGTACCGTTTCCTCGTGTTTCCAGTCCGCAACGTGTGCACGGTAATTTCGACCTCCGATAGGCTTAGGCAACGTTTACAGACCTAAGACTCGTGTAAATTATTCCCGAGCTTAATAGAGCCCGGTATAACGCGCAGTCTGTACGTTTAAGGATCGTGAGTGTTGGGTGAGGGATGAAGAGGTAGGAAAATAGAGGGGAGGGGGGATGAACACAATGTGTATACAATCGAGGGTGATACGAGACGAGCGAGAAAGGATATTGTGTGAGGTGACCTGATTTCGTTGAAACGATCGTTTAATACATTTTTTTAAAAAATATATTTTTTATTATTTATTTTAACTTCGTACTTTTGCGAGTTTAATTGCAAATTTAATTAAAAAGCTGGTCGAAACGAAGGAAACGAAAGGAGAAAAAAAATAGAGTGATAACGAGGACGGAGATATGATAAGAAAAAAAAAATAAACGTTCGTGTCGATCGGGGTTGAAAATTGTTTAGGGGGGTTTTGCAAACGCGAATCTCGTACCTACGAGACGGAAGCAATTTATTAATTAAACCGGATGAGACTCTCATTGTTTGGTCGCGCTCTGAATTAGTAAATTAAGAGCCAGGGTTCGTGGGGGAAAATTAAATGGACGGCGCGTGGGAAATGGCTGTGGTCATCCAATGGGATTTTCTTGACGGCGGACTACTTCCGGTTTCGACAGAACTGTCGATTCGACGATCAACGTCGAATGAAAATTTCACGTAACAAATTTTGAAAAGTCGGTTTGGAAATATCACGTAATCCAATTGGATTCCAATGTGGATTTCCTGTTCGTGACGTCCCGATAGAATTCTTGAAAAAATATACGTTCTAGAGGCTTTGAGATTGATTAGTGAAGTGTAAACGCAGGATTGTTGTTTCAATCGTAAACCGTTGATGTAAAAAGTGAAAAGAAAATACCCCGAGTATAAATAAAGAGAAAACTTTAATATCCGATGGATATTTACCCCCATGGGCTTTTATCAGCTTGATTTCCCTTCCGTCTTTTATGGGGAACCCAATGGAATCTTTTTCCCCTTCGGACAGGTGCAAAAAAGTAATTTCCACGAGAGAGCGTGTTTGACTACTGAAATGCGTGTTTGCGCGCAGCGTGAACTATCCAGCTATACATCGCGTCCCTGGAGTGAAGTTTGGCATCAGCAGGTCTGACCACAGCGCGCCGCTTCTACTAAACACCTGTCCGTCTCTATCCACTCAAGCGCGTACTTTTTTTTTTCATCGCGAATGCCTCCTGTTTTTTTTCCTGACCAACGAGTTAACCTACAAATGAAAACGGCTGTCGAGACAACAGTAGGAAAATTAGTTAATCGACGATTATTTAATCAACATTCCCGTTGCATCGAGCTACGAGAATTCACGAATTTTCGATGTTCGACGAGAATGGCATTTTTGATGAAGCAAATGGAGTGAAAACTCGTGTTTTCGATTATTTCGAGAGGGGAAGAAAAGCTTGTTTTGTCAAGGGCGAATCGGTCGACAGGAACTTGGTCGACGGCCACTTTGTTGATGGTAACTTGGTCGACGGCGACTTTGTTGATGGCAACTTGGTAAATCGTAATTTTCTTGACGGCAGCTTGGTCGACGGCAACTTGGTCGACGGCGACTTGGTCGCTGGCAACTTGGTCGACAGGAACTTGGTCGATGGGACGGCGACTTTGTTGATGGCAACTTGGTCGACGGCGACTTTTTTTATGGCAATTTGGTCGACGGCAACTCGGTAAATCGTAATTTTTTTCGACGGCAGCTTGGTCGACGGCAACTTGGTCGACGGCGACTTGGTCGCTGGCAACTTGGTCGACAGGAACTTGGTCGATGGTGACTAGGTTGATGACAAC